>JAOBYE010251986.1:0-16431 GCA_025403585.1 Parazoanthus swiftii | reverse complement strand
GTAAAACTTTTTGATTGGTCGGGAAAGTGTGCACGCCTGTGATTGTAGTTATACGCTTCTAGTCTTATGAGCTTCTGGTTGTAATGTAATGTAGTGTAATAAAATAGCGTTTTAAAAGTTAAAACGTTTTTGACTAAAAGTCATCATCAGGAGTATGAAAACTTTTGCAGTGAGCATATAGTTATATTCCTTTCAGTTATTCCCGTAGGGTACAGTTGTGCAATAAAGCAATTCACTTGTTTGTTCAGTGATGGGGTCTTTTGTTTAATGAGAAGGCGCTCAACTATTTTCCGCTTTACAAAACCATGAGCTGGGAACAATACTTTCCATGAGAAAGTATGTGATGGGAAATGTTTTACTGAGTATCTCGCTGGCTCAGAGTTGTGCAACGGATCACTGTGTTTCGCAATTCTTGTTTCAAAGTTACGCATTGTCTTTCCGATGTAATTCTCTCCACTAAAACAATCACCTTGGTACACAATATATGACGGGTGTTTGTCTTTATCTTTCAGAGTGAAAATACTTTTGATTTTACGGGTTTGCCACAAAATGTTGACGCAGAATTTGTCGCTTGTAAAAGAATAAAGTTTTTTATATTTTTTTTGCTTAAAATTTCGTTTTTCTGGCAGGACGGCAACTGGACAAGAACATTTTCCCTTTCGTCAAACATAAAATCTGGAATGAGCTTTTCACTGCCGTCCGCTGGTCTCCGGTTAGAATTGTCGATAGTAGTTCTACTAGTTCTGATGAAACGCTTGGGAAAACCTGCGTCCGAGTATTTCCTCTCGATGTTAGTGACTTCCTGTTCAAAGCTAGAAGAAATTCTTTCAGCTCTATGTAGGTCTCCGACAATACAATTTCGTTTCCATTTTGTTAGGACTTAGGATTTCCAGTGGGTTGGCAGTTTTCCGGGTTTTTTGTATACTTTGCGGTTGAAATTTCCGTAAGTTAAGGTGAAAGCTGTGTCTCTACTCCTGATGATAACTTTTAGTCGAAAACGTTGGCGTTTTAAACTTCTAATATACAATTTAGCGGTTATCTATTTTATTTAAGTGTTTTAGCGATTTCAATGATGTAATGTAATTTAGTGTAATGTATCGTATCGTATCGTATCGTATCGCATCTTAACGCATCCGCGTATCGTATTGTATTTTAAACAGAGAATTTTAGGACAAAACTTCATTTGAGTTATAGTCCGTGAAACCGCAGACAAAGTGTTTTATATTGTTGCTGCACCCTTAACAACTGATCAAAAAATTGTTACGGACAGTCAAGTCGTTGAATATGACACTTTGCATGTTTTAATCACCACGTGAATTATACAATATGCAGGAGGATATGCCTGCAGCTGTAACCTATTTCTGTACGGAAGGAAGATTGATTATTAGTATTATTATTGTAATAAAGTTCAATACCGATTGTTATTGTGCGACGTCAACCATTAACACTAAATATTATCTGTTTGGCGAGTACACTTGCGTTTCATTGCAATCTGTTTCTGTATCAGCTTTCTTTCTTCTCTCGAATCTTGTTAATATGTTTAATTTGACAAAGGATAAAAACATATGTTCAATAAATCCATTTTTGTTCTATCGATAAAGATTTATGAGCAGATTCTTTAGCTGGCTCACGAACAGCGCTCAGGTTTTGTTAAACAGGTTCGCACGATACGGTCAGTATTCATCATCAAGAAACTAGATATCACTTTGCAGATAAAGAAAGGGTCGATAAATACCCAATTAGCATGATAAGGTGCGCATGAAAAGTCTAATACCCGCACCACGTGTTGAGAAACTTTGGTTGCATTTCCTTTAAAAAATGTAGTATGTAGATTTTCTTTTATTAGGTAGTTTTAATTTACGGAAAACTACCAGTATAGTCCCATGTGAACCGAAGAGACAAAAGTAGCATATAGCATGTACAGAGCTGAATTAACTCTAGAACGTTTCTGTTCATACTTTTCTAAATCAATGACGGCAAACTCTTGCGCCCATACTTGTTGAGTAATTGTTCCCCGTTTCCTTAACACCCTATTTATTTTATGACACTTTAAACAAAGTATATATTTGCGTCAATGTGCTGACTAACTCAGCGTTTAAAGCCTTTTCAAAACGGTTTGTCTTAAAGTATTTTTACACGAGTTCGTGAATGAATCAAGACCATCTGTTAGATACAGTTTGGCCACGGTTCGTCAGTTTTCCGCCTCTTCACAGATTTTACTTTGGTGTAACACTCTAGAAACTATTCTCTTTTCATACGAGCTTAAAAGATAATAAAGTAACCTGCCTTCTGGCTCTCCGGCAAATGATATACATTAAATAAACAAAATATATTGCGATTTGAAGAAACCTTTGATTTGAAGATTGTACTAGCTGAGGTGTATCGGTTATAGTTGAGGAATCATTGTTCCAACAAATACCAAATGCTTTTGAAAAGGTTTGTTGCATAAGTGGGCAGATGTGGTGTTTTACTCAAAAAAGGTGATTGTATACAATAATGGATGGCTTACAAATGAACAGCTGACTGGAATACTGAGTTTTATTTGAGTTATTAACGGCTGGTACCACGGAAACGACCAGCAGCTGCCAAAGGAATTCGCATTCAATTGTTTCTTTTCATTGTCGTTCATTGTGCAACGATAGAATTTCACTTGTTGGTATTACTGAAAATCGCAACTACTAAATAATTACACAACAGACAAAGAAATAAATAATTTCATACAGTGTATACTGGATAAAACATTTCACCTCAAATTTATTTACTTGCAGCGTAGCTATCAAATTGACTGAAATGCGCATCTATTAGATGCAGTTTGGCCACGGTTCGTCTAAAAAACTCTATGTACTTTTTAAAATGTGTAGGCAACTTGCTCTGAAAGTAAGTTTTGCTGAAAGTAAAAATCCTGAATCACTGAATCCCCAATTCCATGGAGTCATTTCAACTTCTTTTTTACCGTCATTTGCGACGTCCGACCGACCAAAAGCTTGGAAGATTTTCAAATAAAAAGCAACGATAGCCGAAAAGCTTTATCTTCTCCTGTACGCTTAGTCTTTTTTGGCCTTTGATGTGTTAGACTTCAAGTCCGGTTTTTAACATCTTTCTATGCCGTTTTCATGATAATCGCTGCAAGCAGAAGTATTCGAGCAGGGGTCCGTGTATCATGGTTGGTTTGAGGTTTTCTTCGACCGGCTGGGGGACCGATCGATTGAAATGTGTTCATGCCGACATAAAAGGAGAATGTCTGCACGATATTTCGAAGTTATAGAGGACAGGCCCGTAGACAGGGGGGTGCGCGGGGTGCGTGACCATGAAGAAACCGGAATAGGTTTATCGTAACAGTTGGTGCTACCGTAAATCGAAACGACTAAAAAAAACGCCATAAGCGTGTTTGTCCCACAAACATGGCTTTTAAGAGTCCAAGTTTACGAAATTTGCACCCCCCCCCCCAACAAAAATCCTGGCTACGGGCCTGGAGGAATTATTCTGTATCTTAAAAGGATGTTGGTGGATGTCGTACTTCTTGTACTTGGTTTTTGATAAAGATGTTATGAGCATCTTTGCAGAGACAGATGGCCCACACATCACTCAACCGCCAGCTCTGACAGTCGTTTAAGCTCGTAAGCTGAGTTTATAGAGACTCGAAATACAGATTTACTTTGCAATTTTTAAAACAGATATTTTAGTGCGCTCATATGTCCCGTATGAGTACCAAAGGCATAATTCACACTCAACATTTCAAATACAAAAATTTGGAGCGTGAGATGGCAGAAAGCGAATGCGAGTGGCTTCGCTGCTTACGTTTGAGTGTGGGTAAACGTCAATGCATGTGCTCAATATTGACAATTAACAGGCATTAGAATAAACAACAAATGTAAAATTTATCAGTCGATAGTGAGCGCCTGTACTGTTTATATATGTGTACGTTTTATTGAGCTGTGAGTAAAACAGCATTTACATCGAAGCACGTGCCCAATAGACGGGCGTTAAAGCATTCAATAAATGTAAACGTTTCCAGAAGGTTGTGGTTGGCTTTGTTGTCTATAAATCTGTTCGTTCGGTTGGCATTTGAATGAATGTAAACTTTGCCAGTCGATTGCAAATGGTTTCGGGGTGAGTAAAATAGCCCATCTTTGTTTATACCAATGCGTTTGCTCAAAAGACATGTTAACATTGTCAGACGGGAACGGGGCTCGACAAACAAAGATATTTGCTATTCGTTTCCTGTCTTATTTGTTCAGTTGCAACACCAAAGCTCTGGAATGCCCTTCCCCTTGACATAAGGAATAGCGGATCCATCAATCTTTTTAAATGTAAATTAAAGACTTTTCTTTTTAAGAAATATTATTTGTAGTTTTTAGACAAAATGTTGTTGTTGTTTTTTGAAAAGTGTAGGCGCCATAGAGCAGTTAGTGTATATGGCGCTATACAAATGTCACATTATTATTATTATTTTATTATTGCTTTAGACTGAAAAACAACACCGAGAAGCCAGCCTTTGAACTTGGTAAAAAAAATTAAGCAAATGTTCCGGGTGGAATGAACTATTTTCCATGATATGCTGGTGGCAAACATCTTACTTGTAACTTTTTGACCTTTATAGTTAAAAACTTTTACTTGCAGTACTTCCATTTGCATTGCTAACTTTCAGTTATGAAGACAAATCCATGTAAACTTGGAGCGTAAGTCGGTCGCAGGAGCTATACAATGTATATTGAATCTTTGTCTCACCAACAAAATCAGTGATTAAAAATTATTACAATTGAAACACACGTTAACTGTTGAAGGCAAATGGAAATTTGGTTTCATTTAGCATGCATGACGCGAGGGTAATAACATCTATGAGACGCAAGTGTTGCTAAGATTGTGAATGCAATCTGCATAGTTTCACGTTAATTAGTGTAGTGAACTAAATGCAATCTGGCGTAAAGCAAGTGTGGTCAGGAGTGAAGTCCATTTTTCCCCTCTTTAATTATTTTCATTACAGCATTAGAAATAGTCATTATTAGATTGTAGCGATTCAAAAAACGTTTACTGGTTTATTAGACCAAATCGCTTCAATTTTCTATTGGTATACCTTTCTCAGTTGTATACATTGGTGCTCACCCTCGCCGAAAGGAACTGTGGGTTGTCAAAACCGAAGCAAGCTTCTGCCTCGCCGGAGAATGTAAATTTAAAGAATGAAAACTCTTCTTGTTTATCAAACAGTAAGTACTTACCCAGTCTGAATAGCTTAGCGTGTTCTGAGTGTGTACAAGTGCACGATGAATGGCGGTACGGAATGAACCTTTTTGAAGAAGCCGTTTATAATAGTATATTCTAAGGGAATTTCACCATGCACATGCAAGTTCCCTTTTCTATTACAGCAAAACCGAAGGTGGTCTCGATTAGCTTTAAAACAAATAGTTGATAAATTGTTAACTTTGGGTAAGGGATGTACAGTTAGAGATTGCATTAAGGTCTCTAAGTTTTTTTGAGAGTATGATCAGTACTATTTTCGAGGCAATATTATTTTAGTTCACTGAAGAAAAAACTAATTATTTCCGAAATGGGCCATTAATCTTTTTTTCGTTTGACTACAAATCCGATGTTATTTTTGACGAACATTTGCGAAATTCAAGAACGAGCTAATTGTTTCCGAATAAAGTTATTTTCGTGCTTTTTCAGTAGGCTTATCAGTCTTCCCGCATGCATCGCCCCCGTTAGAAGGCACTTTTCTTATGCTACAGTCTCAGTTGAGTTTCCAGTTTTCCTCCCAACTGTTTTCAAGGGTATTTAACCTGCTGTCTGAACTTTGACTTTGTTTAAACAAATAAAATCATTTCACTGCTATTAATCTCGAGAACTCTTCAAACAAGACTCTGTGTTTTTCCACCGAGAGTTTCTTTAAATAACTGATATACAACTCGCTTGTGAATAATGTGTTCTGAATTGTAAATACAGCGTCTTTTGAATATATAATCCAATAAATTTGCTTTTTTCAAATTTTAAGTAACACACTGCATCAAAATGTGGACAACTTCACCGACGGTGTTCCATCCTGAGTTTATAACAAACTCTTAACTAACAGAAATTTACAGACTATAGTTCTAACGTTTCCATGGAGTCATTGTTTTGAATTTTCTGTTGTATGTTGTTTATCTTTTCGAAAAAGGCCAGCCATCCTCATTTCAGTAGGCTTCGTCAACGAGAAACAAAAGTAAGTAAGAATTGACTAATTAAAACTAAACCCTATATTTTATGCAATTCAAGCTACCTGTTGCCTCTCATGCTGAGTTTAAAGTCCTACTCTTGACTTCCAAGTTAAACTTTCAATTCATGGACTGTCGCTGCCTTACTTCCTGAAACGTATAAGCAAATGCAGTCCGAGAAACCGTTTTCTGTCAATTCCTGCTGCAAAAACTTTTACGAACAGTTGTTGTTCTTTGCGGTGGTCCAATTTTGTTATCACTTATATGATTACAGACCGAATTGGACTACTATTATTACTATTGCTACTACTATCACTGTTGTTACTTATACTAATGGTATTACTATTACTATATTGGGAATACGGGCATGCAAAACATAAGGTATAATTCTTCACAAAAAATGAAGCAGTTGTCTAAGTGATCCAATGGTTTTTTGCAGAAAAGAACAGCTTCAGTTTTTTTCCAACATGCAAGTTCATTGGCCCTGGAATAGGTTTAACAATTTCGCTTCTGTTAATTGTTTGATTTTCATAATCTCTGGAAAGCGGGAGTTTTGAGGACTTGCTAAAGGACTCAATGAGATTAAACCAATGTCTAGTAAAACTGTGTTTTTAGGCACTGATCATGTCAACATTCATTTTTGTAATCAATTTAGGGCAAAACGGTATGTAAGACTTTATTTATGTCAATATTGAAAATTACCACTATGTTATGTGTAACCGCGAAATAAACTTACAAAGTAAAAAGAAACTAGTATCGGTATAAAGATTTCGTGTCATTTTTCTGGCTAGATATTCGATTATATAGTAAGATGAATAGGATAGGAAGTTAGGCACTTTATCGGCCGATGAAGACGAAATTGAGTTGACATCATGAGGGTGCCAAATATTGATGAGAATACCAAACTCAATCAATATACCACCTGTTCATCAGTGGGTTCAATTTAATGACATTTGGACAATTACAAATATACATCATGTACCGACTATATTCTTTAGTATCCATTGATTTTTTGTTATATACATAAATCATCTAAAGCAGCAGTATATTAACATCTGCCATTGAGAACCATGTGACAGTTCCTTCTAGCTCTTTCCCTTCAATTTTATTTTAAAAACTCCATATACTTTATTTTTCTTATAGAAATATTCTTCTTGTATCGTAAACAATTTTAGAGTCTATATTTGTGATAAACTGTTCTTGCAGCTGCTCTTAATAAATGAATCTGTATAAATTTCTGTCAAACATATATCATTCAATAGAACGATTGCTCTCTTTTCATTTCTAATAAATTTTTGAAGGGCATGCTTGCATGCATCTGTTGTCCATCCTTATAACTTGAAGTGTTAGTATCACCAACTTCTTGATTCCTTGATTTGTCCATGAAATACGAGTGGTGAATTCGGATGTGCGTGCGCAGATTACTAGAACTAATAAACTTCCAGTTGCATATGGAACATTTGTAGGGCTTTTCTCCCGTGTGGGTTAGAATGTGCGACTGTAAGTTACCAGACGTTGTGAAAGCCTTTGAGCACTGTTTGCACTTGTAGGGTCGTTCGCCAGTGTGAATCCGCACGTGACGCCGCAAATCGCTGGAACTCACAAAAGCTTTTGGGCAGTACGTGCACTTGTGAGGCTTTTCGCCCGTGTGTGTTAGAATGTGCCTCTGCAAGTTTGTAAGCTGGGCAAACCCGCGGCAGCAGATATTACAAGTGTAAGGCTTCTCGCCGGTATGAATCCGGTTGTGAATCTTTAGGTGGGCTGCAAGCGCAAAGGCTTTGGGACATTTTTGACACTTGTATGGCTTTTGGCCGGTGTGGATGAGCACATGGCGTTGAAAGTTCCATGAACGTGTGAAAACCTTGCTACAGTGTTGGCACGTGTATGGCTTATCACCATTACCATTGTCTTGGTCTTTTTCATCCTTCGCTTCTGTGAACATTTCAGTTTTGAGTTCTTTAGCAGCGTTCTCTGCAGCCCAGTCGTTTTCCATTTTTTTTTCTTGTGGTTCAAGTTTGATCTCATTTTTCCTCTGTAGCTGCAGAAACTGCTCACTTGTAAAGGTTGCGCTGTTGGGTAGAGCCGAGGGGCTAAAGCGTCCCATCAATTGGTAGTAAGCTGTTCCAACTGGCTCGAACGTCGGTGGGACCGAGTCCCTTGGACAATCTATAAACAAATTTAGGAAATTTAGCAGGTGTTGGTTGTTTAAAGGCCATAACCAATTATAATGAATATGTATAGAAACTTACTGTATAGCTCATGTGACTACACTGCAATTACTTTGCAGAAAGTTATTGCAAACGTTTTCTGACCAAAACTGGCCCTTACTAAAGAGATTATGCAGTGTGTTTAACAGACAGACACTCAAGTTAAATTTTAAGTAACATAAAGGTCCCTGAGTTTCAAAAAAGGGAGACAGACGTATTTTTTTTTCCTGTCAAGCAATGGGGCTTATATTCGACTGTCGATAATTGTTTTCCTTTTTTCACTCTATATTCAGAATATGTATAATCTAATTTTAAACTATTACAAAAAAGAATAGTTTTCTTTATTTTTATTTCACAAGAAACAAATGCTTTGAAATTTTGTTGTAGGATCATTTTCATTAAACAATTGATCATAGAACCTGTTTATGGACACAAGACATTTTGCTTTTCCTTTTGTAATGCGTCAAAAGAGAATCAATTTAGTTTCCACAAACTAGTCGTTACTGAAAGCTGGCCGACAGAGTTCATGTAAACAAATTATCAACACTTTATGCTCACAAATAGAATTGTATGTCTATTAGATGAGATGTTTTATAGTTGCTCTAGTAAGGTTTTGTCGAAAACACAAACGATTGTTATAGTCATCCATTGTTAATAATTAATTGCTTAAAATACCTTTTCAAATTAGTCACAAAAGAATTTCATGTCTTTTGTGGCTATTATTCCTCAAGTTTTAGCCAATTTTCTAAATAGATGAATCAAATGAAAAATTAGGTCAACACTTCCAAACCTGCGTTGAAATCTTATATCTACTGCCGAAGTCGGTTTTCGTAAAATAACAAGGTTTTGCAATGACTACTGAATTTGTGCAAGTTTTGAACAAAGCAGTGCAGTAATGGGACTTGTTCAGCATGAGAAGCACTGGAACGCGAAACTTTCGGATAGCTGACTTTAATACAACTTCAAATTGGTTATTTGTGACTTAGACAGCAACCTCAAATGCTTTGAAATGAAAGAAATTATGTCTTAGAAAGTTGGAGTCGTGAGCTTTTCCGATAAATAATTCAGTGTTATTATCAAAGATTTTGAAGACATTGAACAGATCGAAAGGCCTTAATTTACAGGGCAACAAAAGACCACTGTTGATTCAACCTATGACTGGATAATAATGGACAATGAAGGCTAACGGAGGCGAAGAACTAGTAGGAGATATGTGACATCGTTCAACGAATTTCAATCGTTGAGATAATGTTTATTAGAAAGACTTCTTGTATAGTTTGTCAACAGGTTGGCGAATTACAAGGCTGGTGGGCATGTCTAGTTGCCAACAGAACCTGAAAGCTTTGGTGAAAACTCATCGAAGAAAGTTTTTGAGCAAAATTACATTTGAATTTTAACTCACGACTCTATTCGCCAAAGTTGTTTAAAGAAAACATATTAAGAAATTATAAGGTTATCTGCAACAACGCGGAAAAGCCAAATTTTAGGTCGCAAGTTACTTCGCAGAAAGATTAATCTCACCGCAACTCTTCATTTCGTTGAGCCAAAATTTTAACTTCTTCGGTATTCCATTAAATAATACGGCACCGAAAAAACTAAAACTGTGCTAATTCACCCTAAAACCGTACAAAGAGCTATCACGAAATTTACAACGGGATTCGCTAAGCACAACAGTAAATAGCTCAACCGGATAGCTATAAAAAGAAAGCAAAATATTCTACTCACCAAAGTAATTGGAGCTTGGTTTTTTAAATTCCTTCTTCTTTATAAGGAAAGACCTTGGCATTTTGATAACGGCTTTGTGGATAAAGCTGATTTTAATCCAAAGGTGATGTCCAGGAGAATTAAATCCAATCTGGTCTTGGTTAAACTTGATGGAGACTGGCTCACTTCTGTGCTGACTCGATCAGAATCTGGCTGCAACTGAGCAATAGGAATGTATGCTGGCTTATTATAGGCTCAAGACTGACGCAGGTGCGGTGCTAATGATTTTAAAACAATATTCCACTTGTTTGAGTAGCCAAAATCTCATTTAAGGCACCACGACTATCCACGGATGTCTCACGACAAAAGACTTCATGTAATCTCACATTTTAAATAACTTTGTCTCGTAAGGCTAGTTGTTGACTTATTAAAGACCTGTTAAGCTTCATTAAGCATTCAATGCTTTGCAGGTTGTAGAAGCGTTAAGGGCAAATGGCAAATCGCGCTGGAGAGAACAATGGGCCGAGTCCAATCTTCGATCGTGCAGACTCATCGAGTATGCATGATGTGCCTTACTCATTTACTCTGCGCACAAGCCGACCACCAGCGGCCAACCAATCACATTTCTCGAAACAAAATAGCTCTGGCATGAAAGTAGCAAGTGCGAAATATTCTCCCATATTAAAGTTTTAACGTCGACACAAGAATTACACGGATGTCTTTATTATTGGTTGAAAAATTATTCTTACTGAAAGCACTGACATTATGACAGCAGAACTGAGATGCTAATTTCATTATCTTAATATTTTTTTGCTGCGTCGGAATCGCATCGCCTTCCTTTGTCTTTTTGTTCGCTCGAGTTTAATTCCCATACATTACGAAATACGAAGGTATATTATTTCCTGAAACCATGCCATGTCAATTATTCATACAGACTGAAGTCGCATTGTTCTAATTACGATAACGGAGCTTTTCAACTTCTCTTTAAACCCCCAACTTCTATTTGGTACAACCCTCAAGTTTTGTTTCAACATACCTTTAGGCGATTAGGATTCAAAAGAGCAACGAAACCAAATCAAAGCATTCTATAAAGCAATTGGGTATTCTTAACTAATTTGTGCTCTCTAAAGAAAATTGGCTCGGGTCAACGGCTTTCAGCGCTTAGCAACGGGGAAATCAGACAAAAAGAAAGGGTAGACTGGTGATGTCATGGTGGCTTTTCTGTTCTTCTTTGAGACCACCAGCAGTTTCCGTGAACCACTTGCCGGCCGGGAACTAAATTCTCTCTGCACGTGCGCGGATAACACACCAGTTGCCGCCAGGTGTAGATCTTTGCTACCGAATTTAACACAAAGGCAACAAATCCGCCACGACGTTTTTGTTAATGAAAGATTTTGTCAAAGTTGTCTTACTATTGAAAAGAATTCGTTACTGTTATTCGTGTTGTCCACCGAAAACACTGAAACAAGACGAACTGACAACAACGGTCGGCATCAGGCAACACGGCTCACTGAAGAATAAAAAGTTTGAAGATAAACAATAATCCGAGCTGTCATGTTTAACATGTATATTTAATTCCAAAAAGCCTTAACAAAGAGACTGGAAGCTGTGAAGTTGTGAATATTGTTATTGTGAAGGAAAACTAACTTGCCGTGCATATGCTTTCGAAATGTTTTACAACAATGCGTTGATAGTGTATTATGAGACAGCCCGCGGTTTTATGGCTATTCTCTCACGGTGTACTCTCGGCCAACTGCTAGCATTACGAGAGTCTTTTATTTTCTAGTTATTGGGAGAGAGCCAAAAATCTATTTAATAAAAAGACCTACCGGTATTATGGGTGTTCATTAACTGTTTAAACCCTCGGGACAATGTAAAAACGGTTTATTTGGAAGTAAAATGTTGAGCTGAACATTGCCTATCAAGATGCACGATCTTTCTGCTGTCGTTATCGAATCAAGGAAACTCAATTGAAGAAGTTTTCAAAAGTATTTTACACCACTAAAGAGTTTCCAACTTGTCATTTCGGCACTTTTCATGCCACTCCAACATAGAAAGGAAGCTATTTACAGTGTCACCATTTAAACAAAGATTAAGGGTGTGTTATGCATTTTGGACCTTGCAAACTTTAGACTGAAAGAGACTGGTGCATAACAAAAGATTGCTCACAATTTGAGCGCGTGCCGGCCGAAATATTTCAACATTTATTTTATTAAGCTGTGCAAACGACATTGGTAAATATCGTTGGGTAGATATTGGTCGTACTTCATGTAAGACGTTTGTGTATGTTTTTACGTGTTTAACGTCACGCTTTCAGTTTCAAGTCTAATACTTTGAAGAGCATATCATGATAGTGCCTATCAATATATTACAACTGCTCTCACTGGAATTAAGTCAACCCTTTGTCAAATCAAGCACTCTGACAGCTCAAGCTGGCTAAGCTGAATATCCGTCAATCCAATCACGTATCGACTAACAGGAACGTATGCCTGCAACTACATTGCGGTTTGAACCAACTCGACGGCGCATGGAAGCACGTTTCCAAACATCAAGATGATTGTATCTGCTTTCGGGCATCCTGCATGCTTTTAGAAAAAGTACGGTAAGAATTGGTATCTAATCTTAAGATTATTTTACAAAGATCCATAAATCATTAAATGGCAGTGGCACTTCAGTGCACGAAACCAATCTATTGATTTGAAGACGCTCACCGTCATATTGTGTCCGGTTCAACATGTTTCTCGAGGTCTAGTAGAACAAAAAGCCATTTTAATAATTTTCTTACAGACAAACTGAATAATCGTATTTATGCTCCTCAGAACTATTCAGCCGAAAATGCCCGCACCCCTCCCTCCACCGTCAAAGTTATTGACTGATATCTATAGGGAGTGAATTTGGGGCATCAAAGGAGCGATGGAAACTACTTTACAGTATTAAGACTTTCGGAAATCTGAAAAACATTAACAGCCTGACTGGAGACATTTGTTATTTCAACAAGTTTTGGAATATTATTTTTTACCAGCTCCATGAGGCCCACAAAGCCTTAATTATTTCTCTTTATTCCGTATCTGAAGACTAAAATTGTACAGGTCAAAGGCATTAAAAATGTATTTAGGGACTCGGGTACCGGGTGCCTTTCGTTCTGTTAGATTCATTTCAATTCATTTTGACTGAAGAAAATTGTGAAAGATAATTCGACATTAATTTCATGCATATCGCGAAACAGCTGATAAAAAACCATTTTTATATTTTATGGCCACTTACAAACAATAGGGTCAAATCAGACTTCGTGCTAAAGCGGTGCGCGTCAGAGGCGTGCCGAACTCAATTCAGGGCAAAAAAACAATTTTAAGTTCCGCTGTTGCTGCACGGCACGTCATTAATAGTG
The DNA here is from genome assembly GCA_025403585.1 of Parazoanthus swiftii. NCBI lineage: Eukaryota > Metazoa > Cnidaria > Anthozoa > Zoantharia > Parazoanthidae > Parazoanthus > Parazoanthus swiftii. The sequence continues at coordinate 2,944 of JAOBYE010251986.1, read as the reverse complement.
CGACTGTGAATCAGACCTGATATGAATTAAGTTCGAGAAACTGCAGCATTCCGCACGACTTTGGCACTGATTTTATTCAAACCTGCACTTTTACAAAGTGTTTAGAACTAACTATTTCTTACGACTGATAGGATACTTTTAAGATTCTGACGAGACTCGACAGCACGGCAGCAGGAACCACCGAGTCTTTAGTTTTGGCGACTTGTTGTGAGCTTCATGAACTCAGACTGGGTTTCGGTGCGAAGCATTCAAAAAATAATGCTCTAAGATTGCTTCATAACATTAGTGGAAGTCTTAAACAATGTTTATATAAAAAAGGGAAAACCGAGCAATTAATAGTTCGTGTATCATCGAGTTATCGAACACCAAATTCGACAGTTTTTTGGCATGGTTAGATTTGAACCTTTCTGTCGGCCCCACTGAGGTGAAAAAGATCCCATTTCTAAGATAACATGGCACTAGAAGAATAAAGCAAAGGTTGTCTGAACACTACTACAAGTAGAATACTACATACACACATAGTCACTGAGCTGAAGAGCAGTCGTTGTTAATGTTCCACTTGCTCGGCGTTCAACCGGCAGTTAGTTGAATCTAACTGCACTAAAGCCCGACACGACTCAAAATGTGAGTGACAATTTCAACAGATTTCGAGTCATGCTAAAAAAAACTGTTAAAGATTTAAGTTACTAGATAGTGATTTATGCTTGAATAAGACTTTGAATAACTCGAATTTTGTTTTTGAATAAGAATGGCGAGAACCGACAAGCTAAACAACAGACTATCGAACGCAAGGACGTTGTGATGTTTAACAAGGAATTTTCAGGACACATGTCCTTCGCATGAATAAAACGACAGTTCTCCGAGAACAAAGACACCTGCAATTTATGTTGGTTGTAAGACCAATTTTTCAGCCATTCTGACGAGTTGTTGTTGTTGTTATTCTACATCAGGGGGATAAAGCTCTCCGGCCAGCCTCTTCTGAGAACCTCGCATAATGTGTTTCGCAAAATGATTCCCATTGTCTCTTACGTTGCAAGTTTCGTCCCTTTGTGTAGCTATTGTGGCCCATCACCAAACTTGATTTTTCAACCCACCATTCTTTGCAGTGACGAGTAATATTGCATGCTTGACCTCCCCGCCCTTACAGATCCTTTAACATGCAGTTATGTGCCAGGATGGAATGCGCAAGTACAGTTGTAGATTGTATGTAAGCTGAAATGACGCTTCTTCACTGTTTATAGGTCAAATTGTTGGCATTGGGAAAACTGGGGCAGCTTTCAAGGAAATCATATCTACCGTTTTAACCAAATGTCGAGATTGCACATTTTAAATTCTAATCGTTCCAGTGTCACACTTTCTTTGGCTTGGTAAGACTTTCGCAGAACATCTGTTAGTAGCTCGGTAAAACCCAAACTAAAACTCGCACCGTATTTAAAATATACCATTAGTATAATCTGGTTCTTAACAAGAGTTGTATTGAGATAACTGTACTTTGTTATAGGCTTCTAGATAGCACCGTTTCACAAAAACAAACTTTTGCTTCTAAGGGCAAAATCGCTTGAATCCCTGTTAAATCCGTCATATAACTGCAGTTGGACATTTTGAAGTTTATTTCCTCGTCAGCTCATTTAGAGTATCGGTGTGGTGTTTGAATCCAGTCATTGTGGCTGTTAATTGACTTCTAATTACATCATTATACAAAAGCACATCTTTCGTTTTAGAGTTGGTTTTTGTTCTAACGTTGTAATTTTAAAACGCATTTGTCGGCAGATCCATTGCGGTAAGTAGATGTGGTAGATACACGACAAAACTGTACAGTCCAACAAATTGTCTGGACAAGAAATACAGCAGAATGTTTCACGGTTTTATGAAATAGTTGTTCATCTTGGAACCTCGTTGAATTTTGTCCGCGATAGCTTATCACGGCTCACACTTACACAGCACGGTAACTTTTTCCCTGCGAGAAAAATTATTGTTTATTCCAGCACAAGTGATTCTTGAATTAATGGTTTTGAATACTGCAACGGATTTTAGCACATTTGCTTCAGTTGCATGATAAAGCGTGAGTAACATAGATGTATTGTCTAGTTAGTCGTGTAAAACCGCGACGTCTTGTGAGAATTGGTCAGCGGTTACAGTAAATCAACAACACCTGCAAGCCGTAATTGACGACGCGGAAATATGTTATAGGTTTAAAAATAATCAACCTGCTCTTTGTCTTTAGAAGTATTCAAAGGAGTGCATTCGTGGATGGACGGGAGGGCGGGTGCGAGCACTTCACTACGAGAGATAAATGAGACCTGAATTAAGATAATTAGCCTAAGGGAGCTGTATCGAGGTCATATCAAATGGGTTTTCTTTTTCAAAAACTAATAGCATTCTTGTTGTCTATCTAGAAATAGTAACACGCATTTTCTTTGTTTGCGCGAAACGTTTGAATAAACGCCTCTAACAAGGTCGGGCTAATTTTGTGCCTGTTAATTCTTTGTTATTTATGTTCGCCCTAAAATAACAGCGTGCACGTTATTCGAGAACCGACTTATTTTATACCACGAACACAGAGCCTTAAAGAACAAGCTATCAGTACTTAGTGCTCAGTTCTCCGGCCGCGAAACATAGAATTACGTTAATCTCCGCGTCAGTCAAATTAGAGCAGAGTCGCTGCATACGCTAATTAATTCTGAGGGTCATTTCTTGATGTTAAACTCAGGCTTGTTCAAGAGCCAAAAACTGACAAAGTACAAATTGAACAAACTCTGGCTACGCAGAGATTCAGAATAATAAAAGATGATATCTATATCTGGCTGGATTTTCCAAAAGGTGCCTGCTGAAACGGGACAAAAAAGGCCACTTTTTCTCTTAAAATGGCCTAACTTCAAACCGCCGTAAGTTCGTTTTGCCTGCTGGGAATTTGATGCGCTTTTTTTCAAAAGACAGGGAATTT
>JAOBYE010251875.1:0-16435 GCA_025403585.1 Parazoanthus swiftii | reverse complement strand
AGAAGGGTGTGACATTTTATAGCTTTTACTGAAATTTTATATTAAAAAAAAAACTTTCTCAGTATACCGGTAATGTTCAAATGCGGAGAAAATTATATCGTTGATAAACGTAATAAAATATTGTGTCAGTCAATGAGCACTTACCGAGAAAAGGTTTGTTCTTTTGCCGGGCCCAATTTATGGCCGCAATTTTACCCTCCACCCCCCTCTCCCCAAAGCCACCTGGTACAAGAATACCATCAGAGCCACACAGTCGTTTCCAGGCCTCATGATATTTGCAATTTCCAACATCATCTTTTTCCAAATCTTCTGCTTCAATCCACTGCCAAGCAAAAATAGATTTCAGAGAGGATTTTAAGCCACTCTTGCACTGTTTACTTCAACACATCTAAATTATCCTTTTGTACATAATGTAATTTCTTTGGATTTGCTGAACCTGTACTGAATAGATTACACCAAAAATCAAGGGATTCCCGGTAAAACTGGGAGCTGAGTTTGTATGCCCTAAATATACTAAAGTGCCAACACTTATAATACCCTTAAACTTTCAGATTCCCTTTCATATTTTCTGGGCTATTGTAGGTGCCCACTGTTCACTATATTATTGTACAAAAAAGAGGCAAATAGTACACTTCTCCATAATTCTTAGCACACAAAAATCCCAAAAATAATTGTATAAATGCACAGAAAAAGTAAAAACAAGTACACACAGCATTGTGACTGTCTGTCTATCTCAAGGGCTGGGTGTATATACTGTAACCAAATCCATTGTAGAGTCAATTTCTGAATCACCAGGGCCGGGTTGTACAAAAGTGGGCTAGCACTAACCCAGGGTTAAAGCCTTAACCCATGATTGGGTTTACCTCCTTAAAGATTGATTTGGGCTGTCATTAATAATTATTCTGGTTTGCGTTATTGGATTTCCTTGGAGTGTTTTTCAATAATAACTTGAAAAGACCGGACGTGTGTCTAAATGAAGGATTTTGTTTAAAGTTTCGCCTAACCCTGGGTTAAACTTAACCCTCTTTTGAACAACTGGGCCCAGAAGTACATCTGGTAGCCACACATTACACAACTCACCTCAATGACGAGTCTGTTGTTACAGTGTAACGATGCATGCTTCAGTGCTTTGATTAGTGACAGGTATGCATCCTCCAGCTTTGTGTATTTCCCTACAACAGCAATCTTAACTTCTTCTAACTGCTTCTCCTCTCTGTCAGCAAGTTCCTTCCAATGAGCAAACAGATTTCGTGGTCTCGGTTGCTTGAAGTTCAAATTTAGTCGATTGGCAAAGTATGAGACCAGATTCTGATGTCCAAGCAACAGTGGAACTCGGTAGACAGACTTACAATCATAAACATCTATTACCTGAAAAGAAATATGTGTATATATATCACATACTTGATAATATTATCAAGTTATAGTTAGGCTGATAACTATCCCTTTGTTCAGCCATACTTATTGCAACTGTATCACTGACAACTTTCAACTGACAAAAGGCCATGTTTTCATACAGTTTTGATGTGATTACGGTAGTATTTCTTAAGTTTTGGAATAAATTTTTTGAAAAACAATACAGTTATTTTTAACCCAATTCGCCCCAAACATGCCATATGAAATATTGCTGAAAACTGTCACTACAGTTTCCTTGTAAATATGTTGGAAGAATTTTGTTTTTCATCTTAAATAAATTGCTGTGTGTGATCAATTGCTTTATTCTCATTGCTAAATAACTAAGTTTTATGTGGATAATGTTGAGAGAATTTACTTACTGATAAACTGGTTGGGGCTGAAAGGGTTAAAAAGATCTCACTTGTTTTGTGCCAGTGGTTTTGATTAACAAATTTCTCAGCCAGGAGAATAAACTTGACAAAGTTTGGAGTTAACTATATGCTTAAAATTTTAGGAGGTGTAAATTGGGATTGCTAAAACCCCTTTTATATTTCTGCAAGTCTTGCCTGTTCCGGTGGTACGTGACAGAATAACGACACTTTAGATTTGACTCCATCACTAATGGAGCTTTTACTTCGGCACATTATTATATCTGGACTGAGTCCCATTCCACGCAGCTCTCGCACACTGTGTTGAACTGGTTTGGTTTTCTGTTCACCTCCACCTGTTTCAGGAATCAAACTAACATGAACCACTGTGATATTTTCTCTCCCAACTCTGAACTGAAACTGCCGGAATGCCTCCACAAAGGGCATGCCTTCGATGTCGCCTATTGTTCCCCCAAGTTCAATAAGACAGACATCCGCTTGTCTGTCTGCCTCCACAGGCTGGCAGGCAACTCGCTGAACCCATTCCTGGATGGCATCAGTGATATGCGGCACAACTACAGAAAAAACAAATAGACAAGCGGAAACTATTGGTTGTGTTCAAACCAAGGGGTGATGGGGTATTCTTTGTTAATACATGTAGGAATGTGCACTGTGCTTTGTGAAACCTCTACCCATTTTCAGATCAAATTATACAAAATTTCAGGCCAGTTACTCAGGTCACTAATACTGATTGTCATTTGATTCAAGCATTTTCTTCCTTTGATTTGTTGAGTGACCAATGCATCACCTGCAAATACATAATCCCTGCTGACCCCCCCTCCCCCCCCTCCCCCCACATCCCTTCAAAAAAGCATTTTGTTGAGGGAAAAAATTGAGGCACATCCACAGGGATTCAAACCCATGCCATTTTCATATCCAAGTTTGATCAGGTCACCAGGCCGATCAATTTACCACTGCACCACCATGCAAGTTAATGCATGTGCAGAATAATAAAAAATTAACAAAAATATCAGAGCCGGAACCTCATCTCAGCACCTTCTGGCCCAAGTATTCATTTTATTCTGCAAATTTCCCCTACTTTACTTATTGATGCACAGCTAACTTTTACAGCAACAGTCAGTCACTGACGGGGTATTGTGCACTTGCTCCAATTAGCAAGTTATTATGCATAATTTATGCACAGTTTGATGCGAGAACAATTGCATTCTGCACTAATTTCCCAAATTGTTTTAAAAACATAATTTGTTTTGGGCATATCTTAAATATTTCGCAATATATTCCCTCCCCTGTCTTGCCTTTAACAAAAACATCGACTGCCATTTTACGTATCTCATTAAATTCAAAACTGTATACCTTGTACAGTCTTGCCGAGGTAATCTCCACGTCTTTCTCTTTCTATAACACTCTGGTAGATTTTCCCAGTTGTAATGTTGTTGTCTCGTCGAAGTGTTACATCGAGGAATCGTTCGTAATTTCCGAGATCAAGGTCAACTTCTCCCCCATCATCAAGGACGAACACTTCGCCATGTTCATAGGGTGAAAATGTCCCGGCGTCAATGTTCAAGTACGGATCGATTTTGATCGCGTTCACGATTAACCCGCAACCTTTCAGTAGGGCACCAATGCTGCTGGAAATTACACCTTTCCCAATGCCACTGATCACTCCGCCAGTAACTAGAATATACTTCATATTTTTCAAGGACATCTTGTATTCTGAAAAATGTGTACCAAAATTGGGCAATGATCCTGCACGTGCGATCAAAAGTTTAAATAAACCCTCTCCTCTCGGGAAAGTTTTTAAAGTAAAAAGTACAGTTGTAGGACCTGGATTAAATTTTTGAAAAATGGCTGTAAATCATTTCAGCTAAGTTCTTGTAACTGGTTTTTATAAGAACCAGCTGTCCATTGTCTGAAATATACGAATACAAGTTATCAATTTATTTAAAAACAGTTCTATATTCCTCCCCTCCCTCCCCCAGTAGCCAAAAAGAAACTGCTCAGCGGCATCCCAAGGAGGAAACACTATGTTGCATGATATACGACGTAGCCGCTTTGACTCTAGAGTTTCTCAAACGGAAGGCACTTTAACTCAAAGTGAAACTAAAATTGTAAATTGAAAATCAATACAGCTTAGTGTAAGCCTAATTTATTCATCAGTAGAGAAGTCAACATAACAGCTAATATCATTTATTAGTTTTCTAAAGTAAAAAATGGCTCCACGAGACGAAAGTTCGACGGGAATGAACGACAGCGGAGCGCCTCCACCAGCGGCAGGTGGCGGAGAAGCGAGCAGAGGAGCGAATTGGTCGGCTTTGAGGGTGAGCAATTAGTGACCACATTGATGGACGAGAAACAGGGGGTTGTATTTTAAAATAGCATTACATCCTACTTTTAACTTGAGAACATTAGTGATATCGTTTAATAAATATGTTTAATATGTTTAGTGACGCTGAATGTTTTTGGTCGTCGTAGTTTCAGTTTTCACTGTCATTCAACATTTATTGCCGAGTATTTTCTTGCACGAAAAATGAAAGATCACTGGTGAGTTTTAGCTGCGGTTATTGACAGTTGAAAGGGGCAAATCTTCAGAGTACCCTGCCACTGGAATTCCTGCTACCGCTGTCTACAGTCGCCATTGAAATGCTTAGCATTATGTTACCGCGGTCCGCAGATATACATACTGCTCTGCATACTGCACTGCATACTCCATAATATAAAGTCAACATGGAATAAACCAAATCCTTCCGCGCCTAAATCTTGTTTGTCGGTACGGTCCAGTCATTTCTTAATTGTTCATATTACAACTTCATTCACTTTGGGACTGCCGACCATGGACCAAATGATATTTATGTACATGTATGAGTTGAATCCAACATTGCCTCACCCTCCCCCTCTGGCAGACCCCAGGGAAATCGACATTTTTTTTTAGTTTTTGGGTCAAATTCCCTGTCATGAAACCCTTTTCTTTGATCAAATGCCTGGCCCCCTGAAGTGGCAGGACCCAGATCAGTTTTGGGGAAACCTGAACAGATTCAGTTAGTATTAAAAATTATACCGTCTTTTATAGCAGAACTATAATAAAGCATGAAAAACATAGTTTTTGTACAGTGTCAAAGTTTGAAAAGTTTTTGGGGAAGTTTCACCTGAATCCCCCTACAACTGAACTTATGCTTTAACCCTCACTACAAGTCTTTTGCTGTGAGTGTTTGGCTTTTGCTTTGGGAGTTTGGCTTTTACCATAATGGAAGTTTGGCTTCTGCCATGAGAGTTTGGCTTTTGCCGTGGGAGTTTGGCTTTTTCCATGGGTGTTTGTCTTTTGCTGAGGGATCCGCATAATTTATACCCCACTATTTAAACACTGACTCCCCCACAATCCCTCAGTCTGCTCTGATGAAGGGCTAACACTCGAAACGTCAGCTATACATCCAACCGTAAGGCACAAAACATACCATATCAACCCTTTTTGATCAAAACCCATATTTTGCTGTGGGAGTTTGGCTTTTGCCTTGACAGTTGTGGACTTGTGGGCCATAGTATATTGGAAGTCAAGTAATGTGTAATTGAAGGAACTACATGTAGTGCAAAATTGATGTACTGTAACTGACTTTTGATTAAGTTTTAAATTCTCCACAAGTTACATGTATTCTTCTTTTCTCTTGATAACCTTTTGGAGAATTTTTAGTTAAGCATTTATACAAAGTCACTTGTATTGTTTTTTCACTAGACTCATCAAGTTCATCATCTTTTTACATCCTGTATTTCAGAGATACTTGATGGAGAACAAGATTGACAGTGCTCTGTGGCTCACTAGGGTGTTTGCTATTGTTAATGCTATCTTCTACCTAATACCACTGTTGGGGTAAGTTTTCATTTAAATTTTGTAAGTTCAATGTATTACTAAATAGATTCAGTATTTATAGTTTTGTTATGAGTTTGAAAATTAAACATAGTAACAGCAGTTGTTTTTATTTATCATCTTTTCAGATGGTCCTTAAATTGATTAGCTGACTTTTCAAATGTTAGAATCTTTTGAGCAAAATATTGCTGGCAGCTACTGTAGTTGGTTAAGTCGTTTTCTTTGTTTTTCAGAATGCAGACAAGCTATGGTTGTTACAAAAGAGTTTTAATCAGCTCAGCAGCAACATCAGCACTCAGGCTTCATCAAAGAATGCCTGTAAGTTAAGGACTATAAGTTAATTTCACGTCTTTTAGAGTATTTACTGGTTTATACTCCTGTATGTATAAATTATGTTTACTAAAATTAGTACATGTAGTTAAAACTTGAACAAAGATGTTAAAATGCTGAAAAGTTGAAAAGTAAATAATTATACAAAATTAGTAGAGATTTGAAGTGATACAGGTACATGTAAATACAGACCTTCCAAACTCAAAAATCTCAAACTTGGAGCTTTAGAAAACAAACTGAGAAAAATCCTTGAGATAAGTGTCTCAAACCTGCAGATTTACACCTTAGGGTTACTCCCAGTAGTAGGGAGTGCTCATGGGAAAATCTGACAAAATACCCTAAGAATTACCTTTACTAAATAGCTTGTTACCCCCCCCCCAAAAAAGAAAATCCTGTATTAATTCAAAATACCCTAAACTACAGGAAGCTGTCATCATGGATAAACAGGGCAGGGCCAGGCAGTCTTTTGAGTTTGTTCACTCAAAGGATTGATTCAAGGCCAAGTCTGGCAAAAAAAGGCAGGGACTCCTAAAAACATTTTAACACTCCCTTTTTACCTAAGCAAACCCTTAAAAATACTGAAGTGCCAATTTGAACCCTTAAAAAGTATGAACACCCTGAACTCCTACTGTGGGAGTATCTCCCCTCCTCCATGGGCGTTTACGTAAAGAGCTCAAAATGAACAAAGCTCAGTGCTAACAAGTCCAACAACATCTAAGTAACTCAAACAGTTTTCAAAACCAAGATTCCCAATTCTCTGGAAGCTCTGAATATAGATAAGGCTGGCTATGACATACAACATTGCTTCATAACCATAATTCAAAATTGTCACATTAAGTGCCAAACGAGTGGAGAAGGTAGTACATGATATTGTAATTTTTGTTTATTTATTTACCATGAAATCCCACATTAAAGTCTTGGACTTATAGGTTTGTAAGGGAATTGGGGTTACTAGCCTATACATGTGAAATTGGGGAAATTGTGAAGGTGTAAGCTGTTTAAGTAAAACATTTTGAAACCAGTAGATACTGTACTGTTGGGCCACAATAGTTAAGTTGCTGGTTAGTTTGTGTGATGTGTATCCTAAAGGTCATGAGCTGAGCTCTGTGTTGTGTTTTTGTCTGAGCAAGACACTTTACTCGACTTGCTCCAGTTAATTCAGCTGTACATGTATAAGTGAGTACCAGCTTCTGCTGGGGGTTAACCTGCAATGGGTTAGTCTCCTGTCCAGGGGGGTCACAGACTCCACTTAACACAATGAAAACCAGAGATAAGCTCCAGCCTTTTCAGCCATTTGGCTTGGAAAATGATTTACCAACAGTAGAAACTATCTGAGAAAATAATTCATAGATCAGAACTAAAATACCTTGATATAATATTATAGTATGATAAAAAAGAATCATTCCAAGCCCCACTTGCATTATAGCTTCCTAAAGTTTGATTTGAAATTGTTTTATTGTGTAATGAAATAAAGAAAATTAAATAAAAAATAGGCATTTATAACCAGAACACATAAGATGGGCTATCTGTTTAAGGGGGCATATTTGTTGGAGGTAGATGGACTTATTTATTGGGGATTAAATTGGGGGAAGGGGGCTTGAATGTGAGATTCTGTAGTATTTGTTTAAACTTGGACTGAATCTAGAATATTATCTGCTCACTGTGAGATTAAGTGGTTAAATTATGAGACCATGAGATGATACATGAGACCATGAGACTCATGGTGTAACTGTGAGTCAGAATTCAAAAGTGTGTGATAATATAATTAAATAATGTATTTGATAATTTCAGCGGTTCCAGTTCACAAAGGAATACCTGGCTCAGCTGCTGATGGAAGACAGTTGTCACTACCTCCTGTACTGCGTCATGTTCATCAACTCCTACCCCGTCACAAGTATCCTTTCCGTCATCATGTGATTTGTAGTTCCTTCTTGTAGGGGTCTCGAGTTCTTTGTCCTTCAGGCTCAAAAGTTTGCACCCTACTTAACCTGCTTACAGTATTTGCTACACCAAGTTTATTATTATAAGTAAGGTTTTTTAACTTGTTGTCTGCAATTTTGAAGTATATCATGAAGATCTTCTAATTGTTTTTCTTTTTTTATTTAAGTTTTGGTATGTCACATGTCTAAAAATACAGTAGACTTGCAATTTCAGAGTACCAGACATGTGGCTTCAAGGAAAACTCATGCAGTTGCAACATGTATGTATGTAAATGATTAAGTAGATATGATTATATCAAAAATTTGTGTTACAAGGCTAAAACATGACTAAATTTTCTAGTATTTTTTTTCCAGTGGCACGGTTTAAAACAAAATGACTGATTTTAATGAGTATTTTTTAGTAATTTTACAGACTCCGGTTTAAGTAACCAGTGTCAAACATCCTTAACTTTGCTCAGTGGTTCTCATTCCTGTGACACTTTTTGCTTTGTTACACACAGTTAGTTTTACAAAGAAACTATTGGATGTAAGTATTGTGGATATTTTTCATGTTTAGAAATTATTGTTGTAACTGGATATCACTGGTTCATGAATAAAAAAAATAGTACACCACCTTACATTTTATAATAAGTGTAAACAGTTTAAAATAATGTAAACAAGTTGATAATAATTTATAACTTGACTGTACAGTAACCTGTAAGGTCTCTGCAAGGGCGAAGGGGGTATCATTATTTGTAAGTTATAAATTATACCAGATATTTAATTTTTTGCATTTTGATTGGTTAATTTTGAGCTGTCTTTATCCCCCCATAATTAGTGCCTAGGGGCATCACAGGTAATATTGTTAATGACCTTCCTGAACCATAACCAGATGATTTGTACAAAATAAAAAATTTCCATTTGCATATTGTTGTTCTTGTTTTCAACCCTACTGAAACATTTTAGGCCTTTTTGAGCAACACCAATGTTTGTGGGGGGGGGGGGATCATTTAACCCCCCCATTTTCAACACAGTCTGCAAATTTTAGGACGCTCCTATACAGAGATAGCAGGATTTGTGCTTATATACTCTGATAACAGTTCATAGCTTCACAGGACTATTTTTATAATGGAAATTTTACTAATCATATTTGTTTCATATTATCTTTTGCTCGCAGTTATTAGGCTCAGAAGGAATGCTAAACATGTCACTTATAAGGTTAGTAGACAGACAGTTGGTTCAACTCTCATACTGTTGATAGTCCACTTGACTGCACCAAAGAAGATGGTGGCTTTTTATCGTACCGCCAAGCCTTGCAAACCTAAGGCAGGCAGTAGGTGCAGAGAAAGCCATGTGCTTTTGCGATATCCATCTCTGTACTGAAAGTAACAATCAATGTGTGTATACTTGGTTTGGAGTTTTTACAAGTACTTTTCTGTGCATTTTCAGGAGTAATTTTAGGCTTTTCATTTACTGAGAATTATGTGTAAATGTTCCAGTTGCCATGTATATGAATTTGTAAGTATGTGTATTTAAAAGTTTTTTGTAAAATTTTAATGACCCAAAGGTCTCGGTAAGTGTTATTTCATTATGGATAATTATCTTTTTATTTACTCTATATTCCTTTCAGCTCCGCACGCAGTGCAATACAAAAGCTAGAGACTCATCAGCAGGGCATACTGAGGTTTATTGCCTGCACAGAAATCATGTTAATGCCTGCAGTCATATTGATGATGTTTAGGTAAGCCAAGAGAACGGGTCGAGCAGGAGTCAAGAAAGGGGCGGGATTTTGGTGAGGGGAATAAAAGTTGTGGGGTCTCCCCTGACGAGGGACAGTGTTTAGGTAAGTTGAGACATAGTTGGTAGAGTTGGACTCCCTCTACCAACTATGGTCAAGAGAGCATATGGGGCAGGAGTGAAGATAGCAGTGGAAAATGATTGAGGTGTCGTATGGCCTCCACAGATGTGGGATGATCTTTGAGCGAGTCAAGAGAACAGATCAAGCAGGAATCCAGTAAGATAGGGGTAGGGTTGCTGGTTAAGGGGGATAGATGACTAAGGACCTACACAACGAGAGATAACATTTACTGGGTAAGGTCAAGAGGGCAGGTGGAGCAGGAGTGAAGATAGAGGGATTGTGGTTAAGGGGAATAGGTTTCATAGGTCCTCCACAGACAAGGATATTTAGGTAAGTCAAGAGAGTGAATCAAACAGAAGTGAAGATATGGGTGGGACTGTGGTTAAGTTGGATTTGAAGTCACAAGTATGGTTTCGGACCCAAATTGCTTGTGTGACATGAAGTTCAATTATAAATTTTGTAAGTTATATCCATTTTAAAATTGCTTTCTTATAAGCATTCTTATAAGATTATTTCATATTTTTTCTTTCAGTGGTCAAGTTGGGATCATTATTCCATTTATTTATTATCGTTTTCTGGGGTTCCGCTACACATCCAGGAGAAATCCATACTGCAGGTATGGACCGTTATTTTATTCCATCAGTTGAATCAGGGTTCTTGCTATTTCTATTTGGTGTGACTTGAATATATTCCTGGAAAAATTGTGAAAAAGTCTCAAAATTTACAAAGGTGTACCAACCCTGATCAACAATTGTTAGTGAAGTCTGTAACTGATAATTAATTTCTGTAATCTTTCTTATACTAGGCAGCTGTTTGGAGAAATGAGAATTGGAGCTCTGCAGCTTGCCAACCACCAGAGATGCCCAGCTTTCCTGCGAACATTTACCATCAAGTTCACAGAGTTCATCTCCAGACTTGCCCCTGCTATGATTGTACAACCCCCACCACAGCAACCGCCGCCAACCTCCTCATAACCTGCCAACCCAGGCATCTGGAGTAACTGAAACTTCCTTGAAATGTCATTGGCCACATTTATAACCACAATTCGTTATTTAAATGTTTTTTTAAACAACAACAAAATTGATGTGTTCTCAAGAAAAGGCCATAAAGTCATCGTGAATTATTCATTTGACTAAAATGTGGCTTGTTTATAGTATACATTATACAATTATGAACTAGAAACAAGTCTTGTTTAGAAATAAGTCTTTTCATTTTCAAAATGTACTGTAGCTGCTGTAGAGCTTGTAATCTCTAGTTAAAATGTTACCTTTTCTTATATTATGCTAATACTGATACTCGTGTGGCGTTCAGTTTTTTTTACAACAAACAGACCTGTATACCATTTGTAGATGTTTTGGATTTAACACAGCAGACATTAGTAGCCTTGTGAGGCAAAGTTCTCACCAGAACAAACTGATGTAATAAAGAATGATAAATTTCTGCAGTTGCTCAATAAAAATGTGTTTCTCATTTCTGCATCAGTCTCTTAGACATTAGGTTAAATAAGCATAGAAATTGTACAAGAATTGAGTGAGAGTTTTGTTCAACTCTACCCTAGGTACCAAATGGGCAAAACTCGCTGATCAATCGAACATTCAAATCAACGAGAAACTGATGCATGAGATTTGAATGTTTGACTGATCGGCAAGTTTTTCCTGGATAGTTCAACTCTTATGTGTCTGGGGAAAAAAGAAAGAGTTCACAAGAGTTGCTCAATAAACTTGTGAAAATCTCATCAATTCTCATCAAAATTTTGAGCATGTTCAAAGTTGGTGAGTGCATGAAAATGGGCGGTAAAACAAGTGATAGTAAATGGGATTTCCTGGAAGTGTTTCAACAAAAGTTCAAAAGACTGCTTCTAAAAAGTACTCCTAGATGGCATTTGAGCTAACCCTTGGTTAAATTTGCCTATTTTCAAAATAATATTTAACAGGTCTTCGACTTTCCAGAAATTTGGGAATTAAGCTATTGTCTGTTTCAAATATTTAAAAATTTAAGCTGAAATTAACAATACTCTTACAAAGAACAGCCTGTTTTATTTAAAGTGGTCACCAAGATGAGCAAATTTGTGTAATTTACGACTTTCACTCACCAAATGACCAAATAAATAAAACTGCCATCTTTGCAGGTCAAAGATTAATTATCCCTTACAACAAAATTGACACACATTCAGTGAAAATGTAATTTACAGCAGTATTTTATTGTTTTGTTTTTGGTCTTCTACACAGATTCCAGAACTGGTGGTTCAAAGGCATCCCCTCGTTCAATCTTTTGGCCAGTCTCATCAACAGCATGGGAGCTGCTACCCTCTCCATGCATTTCCATCAGCTTGCCAACTGTAACACAAAAAAAACACATGACAGTTAACTCCCTACAAATTCTTGCAAGCTTCAGTTATATAATTTCATTTCAAATCTAAAATGTAATTAATATTCTACAAAGTAAATAAAATCCATAAAATCAGAAACTCACAAAAATTGATGAATCATAATGTTGTTTACCGTGTATTCACTGTTTTATTACATTCAAACCATAACTCATTTTTCATTTTTTTTAACATCCATGACCAAATTTTGAAAATAATTTTAATATCCACAACTTTCAGGTTTTGTACTCTCGACTCCTTTTTTACTTGCTCAACCGGTTCAAAATAATCATACTTAGGAATAAACTATGCTAAAATTGTGTCATTTTTATGTGGAGCAGGTGAGAACCCTGATATAGAAAGAGGCTATAATATAAATAGCCTAACTTGGGCCAAGCCACTTCCTCTAAAGTAACTAGTTAAAACTAGACTGAAACAGCGTATGCCTCTATTTTACTTGTTCACTACAGACATGAACTAGGTGAAGTAGAACCAATTCTGGTTTTAAAAAGAAAATGGCTGGCACATTGTTAAATATGATTATATACTATAACACTTGTGTTTGCTTTTTACTTCGTTACCCAAAGTTCTAACTAGCTACAACAATGAAAGGGTGGTCTATTTTACATACAAGTTATCATGACAGAATTGTGCATAAAAATATCAAAATCTGGAACTTCCCTGCACTTTTCATTGTATTACAACTTTACATTAAAAGAAAGGTCAACTTTTTGAAGAGAAAAAGATGGCACTGTACAAAAATGAAAGGGTGCTAAGGAAAATAGCAGAGCGTAGTGTTCCCTTGTTCAGGCCTAGTAGAAACATTGCCACCACAATCAATCAAGTTTGACTGAAGCATACAAAGAAACTTACTGTCAAATTTGGGCTTCTTCAGCACCTTCACCTTGCGGATGTAAACATCGTGTAATGGGTAGATGGACTGGCATGCCTTCTCAATATCCTTGCCGATACTGTCTGGGATCCTAGAGCACAAGCAGATACAAAATAATAACTGTGAACGTGTGCAACAGTGATGACAGTCAAATTTGACAAGTTTTTGAAGATAAAATTTGTATCATCTGGAACAATAATTTTGACAATTGTGCTATTCACTACACATGCATTGGACACTAACCCTTTCAGCCCCAAACAGGACCAATGATGTATTGCTAAATTCTCCAAGATGATACATCCATACTATCCATTTAAACAGTCTAGGAGAATTTGGCTTTTCATATTGGATAGCTTACAGTATGTGATCAACTCCTACATTCTCACAAAAAAGCAACTTGCTTCGTATTGATAATGTAAAGATATGATAGATGTAGAGGCTGAAAGGATAATGTACACTACACAATCTAAGGACAGATAGTGTCTAGTGATTACTTTAGATTTGTCATTTCTTCACTAAACCTTCAACAACTTGTGTTGCTGAACCTGTTATATAGTGACTCAAACACCTGTTATAGGTGTTCGAGTCACTTATATTAAGGACGACCCCAACTTTTGAGGGATGACTAAAAATTAAATCTTGGTTGCCCCATGTACAACAAGAAATTTTTCTTAAAATCGAGCCCTGCTTAGCAACTATATGTACTTACAGCTTGTTCACAATCTCCTTGAGGTCATTGGTAGTAACTTCCCTTGTGATAATGTCAACCATTTTCTTACGAATGGCTTTGACCTGGCTGTGTTTGGCGTAACATGTCTTCTTCACCTGGTTCTGTCTCTTCTTTGTGAACCCAATGCAAAACATCCTCATGAGGTAACCGTCTGTTGACTTCACATCAACTGCAGCCTCAATCAGGGTCTGTTTCAAAAGATTAAATAAATTGCAGTGCTATTTTTTACATGTTTAAGAATGCTTTACAACAATACTCCTATTGACAACAACACTGGGATCTCTATCGCACTCTTTTTTGGTGATGTTACACAGAATGATTTTTAATGCAACAATGTAATACAAAAAATCAATGTTTTGTTATAGGGTACAGAAGGCAATTTTTAATGTTGCACATTATTTATTGTGGCAACATGAGAGATTTGGAAGTTGATCCAAAAACTTTTTAAAAAACATGTTGGTATGACGCTTGCAAAAAATCATGCTGTGAGCAATGCACAACAATACCGCATGAAGAATTGCTCCACTGTGTAATATCAGCTTTAAGTCCATCAATAGAAAATCAAAAGACAATTTATTGTACACCAACAGCCCAAAAACCCAGTCCACAGGCAGTGTGACAAAACAACAATCAAAATAATGAGCCATTTACTGACCTGCCACTTCTTGACCAAGGACCTCAGCTTGTCAGTTGTCATGTCCATGCCATGAAAGTTGGTCAGACAATTCTTCCCTTGGACTTCTTCACAGATCAGTTTAAACTTCCTAAAGGCTATTTCATCGTTTTGAAGGTCAGCAAGTGATACCTCAAAGACACGGCCCTTCAGTCCATCAGAGGCAATTTCTATAAAATAAAGTATAGAAACAATTAATTAAATTTTCACATTAAAGTTTCACTATAAACTGCAAACAATAGTTTTATTATTATCCAACCTCAATCCATGGAGTATAAAAAGCCAATAATTAGGCCAGGAAAGAGTACAATTTGTACTGTAGAGACTATTTGGTATAGTAGAAAACTAGTTGAACAAGTTTTTTTTATAAAATTTTACGTTAGAAATGAAAGCTATAACATAATTCTCTTAATAGACAGTGTAACATAGTATGGCTGGATAATACTACTCATCCAAATTTTGCATTTTAACAAGCCTGAAATACTGCAAGATTAGTAACAATATCCAGCCATACTACATACTTTAACTGTCTAACAAGATAAATTTATTTTATAAATGGTAACTTGTAGATAACAGACACCAATCAACTGGCTGCCACACAGCAAGCAAGATGGACCACTTACGTGAGTTCAGCTTTTCAAGATGCTTGTGAAAACTAATTTCAATTTTTCCAAAGTAACACAATACTTCTATTTTGAAGACTTTTAAAGTTTCCAGTTATTTTTTGTTATTATTTATATCATTATTTTCATTATCATTATTATTATCACCATGATAGTATTGTTGTTTATTGTCGTCAGCATATCGTAATCTGACTGGCAAATGGTAGCAATAGTAGTACTTGTATCAAAAGGTTAACAGGGTGCGAAATTAGGGATTTTTCTAGCCGGTCCGTTTGGGTCAACTTAACCGGTCAAGGACAATTTTTAACCGGTCCAAAACGAAATTAACTGGCCCTAATCATATAACAAATTATTATCGTTTTTATAGACACCAAGAACAGCACATCATGTCATTGTCTTCATCGTACTCCAGCCACGGACGGTCAATTCTCTAGTTCTTGTCCCAGCCACGAGATCGAATTTTTTGGTAATCTTTGGAGCTTTTTTGTTTCTTTGCTGAAGAACTAGAACTTTCTGCCACTTCTTCATGACTTGTCGAAGTACTGGCAGACCCAATATTGCTATTCTCGCTATTGTTCGACTTCTTATTTGGTTGCCGGCTAATAAATTTACCCATGGTTCGCTGCCTGCACGTGCAATGTCATACCATCGTGCAATTGTATCGTTGGTCGAGCAGAAGCATGGGACTGGTTTAACAAAGAAAACCACAAGCCACATGAAGTCACAGGCTGGCACAAATAAAAAAAAATGGCATCGACAAGGAACACAAACAGCGATCGATGGGAAAGACAGAGTTCCCAAGATGATCACCACTTAAACATCATCTAATACTAGCTTTATTTACGTTCATTTACACCGTTTCTTAAGTGTCAAAAATGAAGTTTAACACGAAGAAACAGGTGTAAACACAGAGCAACAGTGAGTGAAGGTTCGAGTACCTAAAAAAATTTACAACAACACTCGAAAACTTTAACCAGTCCAGTCGGGTCGGCTATCTTTGATTTTTCAACATTTTAACCGGTCTGAGGCAATTTTAACCGGTTTTCCTCCCTTAATTTCGCACCCTGGTTAAGACACCCACTTCCATTCCTCAACTATTCTACAACTCCAAAAGCTGTACTCGAGAACCAAAGAAGCACGAGGCATGCCTCTGCAACTCTGTCGTCTTTATATAAGTCTGATGAAATTCTCAGCCATTTTATCTCAGTGCTTATCTATTATAATGGGCTAAACTTCAGAATACCCCACCACTTGCTGTCATTTGTTACAAATTATCATTAAACAACATGCATACTGTTGTGTTCAAAAACATTAATGGCGATGTATTATGCAACTAGAACCACTACGTGGAAGTTACCGGGGCCCAGTGGGACACGGGAGCTTTGATAAGTGTTCGCTTTGATTCTCG
>JAOBYE010251653.1:0-16445 GCA_025403585.1 Parazoanthus swiftii | reverse complement strand
ATAAAGTTATTGAATTCAATTGAAAGCTTCTCACATAATTTTCAAATCCTTATTTTATAGGCTTTGCTCGCTGAAGGACCCGATTTGATGGGAAGGTTGAGCAGTCACTGGGTGTTAGGTAGCTAAAGATATTCCTGCTTTGTTGAGTTCATTATCTGTGTGTGTCTAGCTACATCGCTCATTTGTCTAGTATGCATACACAGCACGTTAACAGGAAAGGGACCTCCCTAATTTACCGAGGCATCCGGAAGATCAAAAACTATACTTGTAATTAAATGCTCATAACTCTGTTGTCTTTTATCGCACTTGAGTAAGTTATAATAAAGACAATTACGGGTGCTGTAAAATGCCGTTTCGTTGAAGGTGAAAGAGTTTTGTAAAGTGGTGCCAACTGAAGTGAAACAAAATGCAGCAGGAATCTACTCTTTGTAACAAATACACGCTTTTTGGTTATAAGAACAACTTTATAAGAACAACGAGGCTCAGATTGGCCAAGATTTGAGAACACTTTAAGAACAAGCTGAGGCTCGGGCTCGATAGTTATTTTTTTAACTTTACTGTTCCTCGATCTTTAACTTAGCAATACAGCAGGAATAAAAACGATTTTAATCATTGTCATTGCCCCAAATTATACGCTGTACACGTTTACTTGCCCTGAGGTTAGTTCCTCACAATTCGTTGTACAGTAGTCACTGGAATTCGTCACTGGAAAATACTTAAGAGAATCCATGATAAATCCGCAGGGACGAACTGATAAAAAATGTAACCGCCAAGCAGTTCGTTTTCCGATACATGTATTGCTATACCTTAGGTTTGGTTTTTATTCGATTTAAACCAAATATAGAAATTTAAGAATAATTTAAGAACAAAAATTGAGGCTCAAATCGCCAAAAACTTAAGAACATCGAGCCTCGGCCAAATTTACTGGTTCTTGTTTAAAAAAAAGCTTGTATCGAACTGAAAAGCTAGTGACAAACTGAATCATATATTTTTTCTTTACAAATGACAACATAAACAGTGATACAAAACACAAACTACAATACCAAGTTCTGAATGAAATTAAGTAGAAAGTGCATTTTTAGTGTACGTAAGGCCCCATTCGTGTGGACGCGCTAAATATGTTTTTGTCTGTTATGTGAATGTCTGCTTCGTTCTTTCCATTCTAGTTGATTCATAGATTTCCGAATCGCGATTTACTACTTGGAAGTGTAGCCGAGCTGACATCAATAAACTGTCAACGAAGGCGTGTTTTATCTGCAAAGGAAATCGAATAGCACAATAAGACCTTTTTATTGAAAGTTTTTGATGTTACAAAATACGTTCGAGGTGTCTCGATTATGAAGTAAATGGCCTTCATTGTATGCCTGTGAACTAGTTCCACCAATGTATAATGTTATTTCTACCAAGTCTTGCACGGAGATCAGGCCAAAAGCGTTGATGGTCCAACTCTGTGGAACAGTATATCACAGTCTCTTAAATTAAAACTTTAACGTCACTACCAGAATTTGAATAAAAGACTGAGACATATTCATTAAAACAATCTCTTACTGATGAATGATTTGCTCCAGTCTCGGTCCGGCCCCTTGTATTATATGCTGATCAATACACTTGAAAAACAAAATTGTTGTTGTTGTTATTGTTATTATTATCATTATTATTATTGTAATTATTATTACTACTAGTGTTCCAAAACAGCACGAGTTGAGAGTACTTCTGAATGTGTTCAGTATAGATAGATATCCCGACTATTTCCCATTCAGGTTGGTTGGAGGATATTGGCCTACCACAGTACAAAGAGTCCTTCAATGAAGGGTGTATCGATGGCCGAATGCTGAATTCTTTAACTTTTGTAAGTATGTACTCGTGCAAGATGATCTGTACCAACTCAAAGTTATAAACCGTCACACCACCTCAGTACTAACTAGTTATCACTGTTGGTACTCGTGTAGGATGATCTGTACCATTTAAAGGTTATGAACCCTTTCACCACGTCAATATGAACTACATGTCACTGTTGGTACTCGTGAAGGATGATCTGTACCATCCGAAGGTTATAACCCCTCACACAATATCAGTGTGAACTAATTTTCACTGCTGATACCCGTGTAGGATGATCTGTACCCTTTCACCACGTTAGTATAAATTACATATGACTGTTTGTACTCGTGTAGGATGATCTGTACCATCTGAAGGTTATGAATCCCGTGCACCACGTCAGTATAAAGAGAGCTATCCAATGTTTACGGTAAGTCGAATTTGTGAACATGGGTCATCTGATGCTGTTAGACTGAGACCTGTTTTACAGCCGTATGTAGTTCTTCTTTGGTTGACGACCCAGATTTTGTCAGTCGCCATTTTGTTTTAATGATCCTCAACCCGAAAGTATTTGTAGGTCACAACTTGGTTACTTAGACACACAGCACACTTCTTGGAATGAACACTTTATGCGGAATTCAATGTATTTAGTTTGGTTTGGTTTTTGTTGCTGGTTTTTTCGTTAATCGTTGTTCTTTTCGTGTACCTGCAGGCTGCACAACTTCCACCCCAACTGTTTGAAGAGATATCCCATAGATGAGGTAAGACCACATGCACTGGCCGTTTAAACATCCCTCTCTTCCCTCCCTGGGTCTATAGGTAAACTAAAAAAATACCTGTGTTTCGGACCCTAATTTTTCACACCGAGCCCTCACAAGGCGAGATTGGAACCTTGGCTGCACTGCACTGATTTTGTATGTAATTTAAAATCTTTTTCATTTGCTTTCTTTAATAGTCATGGCAGAAAGGTGCCGATGTTCTGTTGTGGACCAATGGCCGGGTGATGGAATGGCTACGGCTGGTCGACCTGGCCGAGTATGCTCCAAACCTGAGGGGGAGTGGGCTCCACGGCACTTTGATGGTGAGACACCAGTTTACACTTGCTTGAGGATAGACGGACAGTTATATCTATATATGTGGGTTTGTGTGCGTGTTTAAGTGTGTATGTTAACAGACCTGCAGAGTATGAGTAGACCTGCAGAATCTAAATAGCGTATGCGATCAGAAAGTTAAACAAACAGACTAGTATTGTCTAACAAAACAATAGGCATTTGGATTCGGAATGGCAAATAGAAGAACCTGTTCTGTGCGTGTTATTATATGACAATGTAGTTACCAGAACAAATCACAAGTTTTTCTTTCTGACAGATGTTGGAACCACGATTCACGGCAGAGACGCTTTCGGCACTGCTGTCCATTCCGCCGGGCAAGACGCTTCTCAGACGTCATTTGGCAACGCATTTCAATTCGCTGATTGGTGCGGAGTGTCAGAAGGTCAAGGAACAGACGCAAAATGCGCCGGGTTTCGTCGCACTGATGCCTGGGGCCAAGGTCAAGGTAAGTTGAGAATCAAACATTGCGCGCCCATATCACTGGTACTGAGACAGCTGGTGTCAAAGATCAACTGAAGATACGATGGCAACCGACGATCAATTTATTATTGATTATTTGAACTATCCGTTGGTTTGCAGTGTTTGGCAAAGTTAACACGTAATCGCCAGGTCATCAGTTGGAGAAAAGATCTTTGGCCAGTTACACGTTTTGGTTCGGGGGTATTCAAAATCCTCAAATATTTGAGTAGTAGAGTTCCTGTTGTGCAATTCATTGTGTTCTTATCTTGGAGAAGCGACCTTTCTTCATTGGTAACCAGATAGGGTGGAGAAATAGGAATGGGAAGCGAGGATGTAGCAGGTGGGGCGGGTAGAGTGACTAGGAGAGTACTGAAATTCTTTTCGAAAAAATGGGGGTTCCTGAAAATTTGAAAGGATGTAAAGGGGGATTCTCCAGGTTCCGCACTAAATTTTCGTTCATCTATTGCTCATGCGAGGTCTTCATGTTTTTTGGAAAAACCACGCTTCTCAATCAGTTCCTCAACTTAAACCATGACGGCTCCCTCGGTGTACGTTTTCGAAAACCGTTAAAGACACTCAGTGAACATTTCCCGCAGGTCCCCAAGAAGAATGCTCCGTTTGTTTCACTGCGCAAGAGAGGGAAGGCAGGCGACGAGCTGGACGACTATGTCTGTCCGATGGACTTGGAGGTACCGGTTGCGTTACAGTCGTATGTAACACAACAAAGGTCACGCCGAAGTACCGATCGCTCAAACGAAGAATATCGAGAGAGATCTCGACACAGTAGAGAAGAGGTAAACGTGACATCACAAGTTGGAGTGATATGTTTGGGCATCTTTATCCTTTTTTTAAACTTTTTTATCGTTAATTTGGCATATTTATCATTATTTCTCAGCTTGTCGTAACGAGTATGCTGTGGATTCTATATAGGTGCCGGAAACAGATTGGTCCTAGAACATTTATACTCTTCAGGCGGTTGAATCTTTATCATTCCTTCTCACAGAAAATACCAGTCTTATTAAAGCTTTATAATTTCCAGTTAGATTGTGAAAGGCGTAAAAACACGAGAATGGGTGAAGCACAGTAAAGAGGACGACTAAGTATAAGAACAGAACAAAGCACATATATGCACGCTGTCACGCAGACACACACATACACACACTTAGTGCTTACACACACACATACGCCCATGCAACCTACCCACAATACATACACGCACGCACACGTGTATACACATTTGCACGTATTGTATGCATACACAAGAACATGCACCCGTTATAAATACAAAACTCAAACAAAATCCACACGATCTAGACAAAAACACACCATTGACGCTGGGTGGCTTTCGCAACATCTGGTAGTTGTTTGGGGTTTTTTTGCACTTCTAACAAGCTGTGTTGTGTTCTGCCGAGGATCAATATAAACGTAATGTTCGTTTTTCGGCACAGTCCAGTTGTATGCTTCAGTCGCTGCATTAAGAAACTGTTAAACATAACTTGCAGTTTGCCCACAAAAGTAAACTTAAGTTAAGCTAAATGTTTCCTCTCAGGCGGATGACCCTTTCACGGCAATAGGAACGTTCTCACAGGAGCTGGATTCGCTTACGGTAAACGCACAACACTTATGCATGCTGAACATTTGTACATAAATTGCACTGGAGCTTTGTAGACTTGAAGTGGAGAAATATCATCATCACAATCGTATCCGTCCCCATTCCCCTAAGCCTGCTGTTTTGTTTACTCAACATACCATGGGAGAATGGGCCGAGTGTTTTCCATACAAACTTATCTATTTTTAAAAACTCGTAACACCCACGGCTTTGAAGACTCGGTGATGTTTACAAGCTCAAGGTCAATAGTTGAATGAAGTATCGACTTATAGTTATAACTAAGATGTGTATGTACGTAGTAAATCTCAGTCGATAATTAATTGGCCAGCTGAATTAAGTAGAGGTGAGGGGGTGGGGTGTGGGGTGCGCCAGGGGTGTGAAAGATACCTACCCAAGAAAGAAGGTTTTAAAGGCAAAACTGAGCAAGTTTTTACTTTGCCTAAGTAGTTTCAGCATCTCGGTCAGTTTCAGATACAATGAAAGTTATCCTACGCTACCCAGTCCTAAAACGACCAGTTATTTTACTCGTCTTAAACGGTGAAATGCTTGGCGTTATTTTTTGTTAGGTTAGGAGTTTAATATATCGCACCAGAAAGCTTTCGTGCCCATACACGGGTCTTTGTGTTACAGTGTAAACTTTTTAGCGGTATAAAAACCTATCGCAAGCGTTGCATCTCACGTTCTAAACGGCACGAAAAGTGTGCCGGACAAATCGTTCCAAATGGAAACAGAAGGCCTATATGTAACGGTACACATATCTGCCGGTAAGTGTAATAGAAGCCTAAGTAATTTGGAAAACTCAAGGGAGAGAAGTGGTTCTTCGCCTTCAGTTTCTATTGGTTAGCCAAGCCGCAAGCGACAATAGGCCAATTTCGATATATTAAAATTCAGCCCGAAACAAAAGACCTCAACACGAGGCTCAGGGGAATAAAATATAGAGTTTGTATGGATTATTCCCCAGAGCCTCGTGTTGATGTCTTTTGTTTCAGGCTGAGTTTTAATATATCGAAATTGGCCTATTGACTTGTAACTCGAACCTTCAATTTGCTGTGCTAACGTTATTGGTTGTTTTCTTTCAGCATATGTTGAGCCAAGACTCTAACGCGCGGAAAGGCGCAGTTCAAGTCTGAGCGTGAATTCTGCGGGTGGGCACATAAGGAACTGGAACAAAGAAGTACACGAAATCTCAGTTATCCTCAAATGACTACATCGCGGTTAGGCGTTAACGTCGTCGGTTACGTGGCTACTACCGAAAAAAAAACCGACATTATTTTTCTAATGATGTAACTGCCATCCTTAATTCAAGCCTTGTTGGCACTCGCGAGAGACAAACATTAACACGCATAAGCATTGCAAGTTAGTTCATGCAAGCAAGCACAACATTGAGAAAATATATTTTTTGACGGAAGAATTCACCAGCGTGAAGTGAAGTGAAGCAAGCACTTGCGGCAGAGCTCAACAACGACAAATGTATGTAACATAAATTCGGGGTGATTGGGGAGATTCAAGTTTATAAGCTATTTTGGAAACACTTTTTCAAAAGAGGGTATTCGAGGGATTAGCGTGAGTCGAAGATTCCATGCAAACAGCACGTAAAGTGTGTCCATGGTCTTCTCCTTCAGAATATAAGTGGAAATATGTATAAGCGGAGCTCTGTGCTTGCGTGTAACGGTTCTCGTGCTGGTTTCAGTTGTGAAGCAGACTTCAAAGGCCCACACGGAGCTCCTACATTTCGCGAGTGTCAAATAAATTGCTAAAACTATAAATTTACCTTAAGTTTTGCCCTTGTTTTTGCGAACGGTTTTGTGGGTCTGGGTACGGGGGTCGTCCGCGCAGTAGTCTGGGTGCAAGAATAGTTAGGAGATCGTCGGTAAATCCGACTGAGTCCAAACGGATTGCGAACCTATTACGAAAAAAATGAGGCAAAATTCAATAGTTCCGACGATCTACAACTATTGTCGTACCCAGACCTACAAGACCGTTCGTACCCAGACTCACATGTCAACCGATCGATCGAGCCTGGAAGAAACCGCTCGCAGAAGAAAAGCAGAAAGCAAGGTAAATTTATAGTTTTACAGTAATAATATATTTGACACATGCGAGAGGTACGAGGTCCCTTGTAAAGGCCATGCAGTATGGAGCAAAGTATGTTTTGAAAATAGAAACAGCGAGTGTGAAAATGCGGTCGCAATTTCGTTTATAAATCTATTTTATTTTCCGAGAACAACTATTCCTGTTTACGAATCAAGTCAATTTATTAAGTCTTTTGTATGCATGAGTTTGCCCAATTTGACGACGGCACATTCAGTCAATTTTGTAAATTTATATTAAACTCTCAGGAAAACCTAAAGGAGCATCCAGCAATGACACCACTCCTTTTCAACAAAAATTTATCCCCGTTTGAAGCCGTTTTTCCGAAGCGAAGGCAAATGCAGGTTGGTTCTGGGGGCTTCAAAGTAAAGTTAAAGGAAACATATTGTATCTTCCCTAGAGTGTAAATGAATTCAACGGCCTGCCAGACCGTTATATTATTGGACAATTTGTATTCAATTTAAAGTAGGAGATATATTTTTATAACTTGTAAGTATGTGAAAATAATACATTTAAATAAAGGTTATTAACGAAAGCCATTTTTAACAAAGTTGTGCGCAATGCAATTACGATGAGTAAGTTCAATCTTTTGCTGTTTGGTGAAATCGTTTGTTAACATTTTGGTGCGCAGAAAACCTGAAGTTGCGCTTCACGTCAACATAAAAGTAAGAACAAGCATATCAAAGATAGTTATCATGCCAAGTTTAACTATTAAGTTGGAAATTGAAACCGAGATACCTGCGTTTGAATTTTGTAACTTACAAGTTAAGTTGAAGTTAAGAAATAACAATCAAATGTGGGGATTTTTGATTGAGCAGTTGAATCTTGCGCCCCTCCCCTCCCAAACGAAAAAAAATGTACATTTGCTTTGCTTTGGCAAACGCGAGATGCAGATTTATCGGGGGTTTTCCGTCTTTAAAGACTTCGCAGGAAAGCAAATCTTCGCAATTTTTTTTTATATTCTTTGTCAGTCTGAAACTGTAGCTGAAACATGCCGGTAATTCATTGGTGCTTTCGAGCAGATCTGAAACTTGGTACTTCTCTATTTCGTTAAGAAAGCTTATCTGTAGATTATTGCTCATGATCTCATACCATTTCAGTGGCCTTTGATCTGATTCATAAGGACTTCCATTTATAATGGTATTGAGAAAACATGTAGCCAACGACTGGCAACAATAACATCGAACCTCGCTACGGTAAGCTGTTCAAATCAATTTATTACCGGTGAATAATATTTACAGACCGGCATCCTCGGAGGACTAAACCCCAAGAATGAGCAATTTAGAATTTACAACATTTCAGCACTACTCTATACATGTATCACCTTTCTTGTCAATTTTACACTATGGCAAGCTAATTAAAAAAAGAAACTTTATATCATGCACCTGGTTCGTCACCACACTTTCTGATAAAAATATTTTTAAGACACTAATAAGATATTGACTGGAGTTAGCTCGCTACCAGAGATGTGGCGATATCTTGTTACGTTAAAACTTCAACGGTCATGTAAAAAGTATTGAAGAAACTGAACTTTGTACGCAACACCGCACGATATATCCAAAACCTCAAATGACCTGTAAAGCAAACATGCAACACCCTCCCCCTCCCTCCCACGAGAGAGAATACTCGACTAACAAGCGCAACTAAGACTAGATTAGTAAAACAAAGTGTGGGACTGCATAACTGATTGTGATCAAGTCCATAGTGACCCTCGAAGATACTGTTGTTCTCGCTTGTTCTATCATTCTTAGGTTTTGACCGCGTACAGAACATAAAGGCTTTTAATATGTATCCTTGAGGAGTTCGCAGAAGAGACAAACGATCGTCTTCCAACACAAAGTGTCTTGCATCCCTTTTCAAGTTTGCCAAGTTTCATAACCAATTGCTATTATTATTCATAACAGTTATGCTTACGCACGGCCTTTGCAGAACTAGCTTTGTTTGGAGTCGACCTCTGCTCTCAGGACGAGAGATGCTATTAGGTAAAAATACAGTATAAATAACCCAAACTGTTGGGCAAAACCGCGCAATCCACAATGACGTATTGCCAGACTGTGTCAGCTTTTGTTTACGCTATTGTTCAAAGATACAATAGGGTCTTTCGTCCTCACATTAGAGGTTACCTGATTTAAATTGCTTTGGGGTTAACCGAGGTCCACAGGACTGCTCCTTCGGGAAATAATTGGTACAACCGTGAACTAGTCGCACCTTTCTAGCCCGAAATTCTTGATTACTATAGTGTGGCATCTTAGTACACGTATATGTTCTTTTTTGGCTTGCGGAATTTCATTTTCATTGTGCTTAGAACTGTTGTCAGCAATTTTAACTGTTCTTATTTAATGGACGAACACCAGCTCTTTTTTCATCCGAAATGGCTCTTAGTCGCTTTGAAACAGTTTGCATTCTTACAACTTTGTTTTCCCTTCTTAACTCATCATCCAATCCTATGGGCACCAACGAAATTGTAGGTGACAGGTCCCCTTAAACTATGAATTAACTAAAAGACTTCGCCAGAGTAGTGATGTTCGCGTATTTAAAGTCGCCGCGTTTCTTCCAATGACAAGACTGAATGTCCAACCAACTCTTGAAATTACTCTTGGACGGCAACTTGCGTTCCCGTAAGTCAAATTAAAATTGTCATCCACTGATGGAACAATAGGGACAGTTAAGAATATCACGCTATATGAGCTAGGAGGTTTGTAAACTGTCACATTTTTTGAACTTTAAAACTGGAACGTGTAAAATCATGAAGTCACATAGTTGGACCTCTTAAGTAAGCCTCAGCGCCGCGTTTGGCAAGTTAAAACAATGTTTCTCTTTTCATCTGCACTGCACAACTTTGGATTCTGTCTCTTGTCTTCTTCCACGAGCACTAGATCATTGCCGGCCAAGGGCCCATCAAGGCAGGGCGCAGGGAAGAGATGTAATCTATGCTCCTCGTACCACAACTCTTCTCACTAAAACAGCCCTTAATTTGTCCGCACTAAAACGTTGTTGGAGTCAGCTTCTGGTTAAAATCGCCCTTCTCACAAGGTTGAGCAATGTTGGTGGCGCTATCACGTCCAGCGCATTAAATTAGTATTACTTGTTCCATGCGGAAACACCCAGTAAGTCGCCATTATAAGCCGTTACCCATTTAATTAAAATTGTACTCCTTTAAAAAGTGCTGTCCCTCCATTTTTTGTGCTGTCCGTTTGTATCGCTGCAGCTTGCCCGGCCTGCAATCCACTCCACCCGGCACTGCATGGTTATCAAACCATTTAGAAACATCCTTCATTCCAACTTTCGTCACGAGGTGATGAGCCTCGAGGTACAGGAATTCGCCTGTAGAATGATAAGTCAGACAATGTGAAGTTAAATTCAATGGCAACAATCTTGGCAATGTAAATTACGAGTTGCGCTCCGCTGACAATGAACAATGACATAAACTTAGATTCGACTTGAAGGTTTTTTTTACAGACAGAAGCGTAAAAGAATATTTTACGTCATGGGGTACAAGAATCTTTTTGGCGACAGATTTTGTTCCTCAAATTAAGGTTATTGTTTTGTGATTCTCCGGGGAGTGTGAAATTAAAATAGGAAACCGTTTTTGTTTTAATAATTGTGGAAGTAACTCAATTAGAGTTGTACAAATTTCCTTTAAAAAAAGACTAAGCTGCATACGCCGACAATGAGTACTGAAACGGTGGAGAGTATATGTGTAGCAATCTTTTGCGAAGACCACAAAACCTCATATTTCTTGTACCTTTTTCTCATCGGTTTTAGTATTCTGTAACACAACAGTCTGATCATGTGCTAATAAACATGTCACCTTCACCGTCAGTTAAAATTATCGGCAAAGCAACTGACGTGGCGACTAAATCATGTACGAATCACAAGAAGGGTCACAAAATAGTAGAGAAACAAGAAACGCCGGCTTTTCGGAATTGAAACGCAGCTGAATACACACGACAAATTACTTGTGCACGAGACAAACTTCTCGTCTTGCATCACTGAGGTGAACCAAACTGAGGCAAATTATTTGTAACACCATGCTTCTTGTCCAGAGTCAAATGTTTAAACTTCATTTAACTGGGTTAAACATTCAATGAACTGATGCCAGTTTTTCGGGACTCGTTCCTACAGACTTATTTCGGCTGTTATTTCGAGTTTACCTAACCTAATCTCCAAAGAATGTTTCAGCAGCAAGGTAATAGCACTGGATTACAGAATCTTCGTTAAACAATCGTCTTATCTGCATTTTGGCTTTAATAGCTTGCGTTAGCAATATAAAATATAGTTATCCCACCGATTTCGAGCAACTGGGGCCAGACAACCACAGACCGCTATGTCATAGCTACGTTAGTTGATGCGTACCTTGGCGCTGCAAGCTTACTCCCCCGGGGCACGACGGGAGAATCTGTCTTGGCGCCAAACCTTGCTGGTGACGCAGACCGCTGACCTCGAGGTGTCACCGAGTCTGCCACGCGCTTGTCGAGTGCATTGTCCGAGTAAGAATTTCGTGGTTTGATTTGGCCACTTCCCCGAGGGGTGGGTGCTTGGGGGAGACTGCGTCTCTTGACGTCTCCTTCAGGTGCCTGCAGCCGCGAGCGGACTGGAGCTGGGGTCGGAACACAAATGAAATGTTATTACACCTCACTAGAAAGGAGTTGACAGATCAGTATGTAACTTCTCTTTACATTATCCACACAAAATAAGTTGTTTGGTACACAGCTATTTACTTAGGGTGAAAAAAAAAAGATTCTCTCAATCTGTTTACAAGGAAACTATAGAGACAGTTAAAGAGAGTTCAACAATACGTCATATGACGTGTTTGGGGCTTAGTGGGTGAAGTATCTTGCCCTTGTGCTTATAAATTCTTGTATCACAAATAAGAACCTAGCTTATGGACCGAGTTGTTTCTCGGGCAATCTTGTGACTTCGTTAAAAAAATATGGAAGTTTTTTAGGACGAGGGATAAGAAAGAAGCCAAAAATAACACAGACGCTACGCATAATACGTCCCATTGGCCATGAACAAAAACTTTGAGTCGACGCTGGTAAGGCAGAAATACAGCAAATATATGAAAGTTTGGAAACCGACCTGGACTTGAAGTTGTTTTATGGCCACTGGGACATATTATGCATGCGGTCTATGTGCTTTGCATTAGTACCATTTGCAATGTCACAAAATAGAACTGATTAAACTTAAGAGAAGTGAAACCCAAGGGTAACAAAAACGAAAACCTTCAAAAGGAAAAGGGAGAATTGGACAAGCCGTGTTCTAGTTCCTTTTCCATGTCTAATTTGTTTCTTTTTCTGTTATTTCCAGTTTCCTCTCCCAACTGACTCAGTCAGTTCTTCAATAGCAAAAGTAGGTAAAATTTAGCAACAGACTAAAATATCTTTCAGAGTGACTGAGCTATTTGAAACAATTAAAAAACGTTGTCTTTTGGACCAAAATGGCAGTCAACAGGGATCAGGGTTTCAACTCGTGCTCATACAAACGTCTACAACTGTTAACACGAGCCCACTGCTCCAGATCTGAGGACAAACCACACCATCACGGTCAACAAACTACTCACATGGTAACCCTGATGACGGTGGCGTGAGTCCACGTGCAGGGGACTGGGGTCTACCCGTTGGAGTACCGGCGCGTCGAACAACTGTAAATAAAAAACCGTGTCAAACTTTGTTCTATCAACAAATCCTTCTTGTAATTCTGACGTGACGAATAGTAATTCTTCCACCTAATTTAGTTGTTACAATTCAAAATTTAGATTTTAAAAATTAATATCACGCAACGAACGGATCAGGAAAAGGTCAAGGTCCATGTATTTTGTCGAAATTAAGTTCCTGCAGCATTCCAACAGAATACAAAAAGTTCAACATGACAAGACCTCTCCCCTTTCCTACAAGTGAAATGGTTGACCTTAACTCGAAAGAAAACAAATTGTGTCAGCTATCAATGTAATGTCATTCCAAGAACATTTTTATACAAAAATTAAAGAGATTGTCCAGTAATTTCCCAACCTTACCAGAAGGTTGCTGCAATGTTACTGACTTCTCACCTGGTAAAGTCGAGTTTGCGCTTACTGGGGTCGGACCGCGGCGTCGTACAACGGGAGCTGTAAGAACAAAAATATCACTAGCTGTTACCTCAGGTAAGGGAAACGCTGTAAAGTAAGGGCTTATTGTCACATAATCGAAGTCAACTTCAAAAACACTCTCTGTCACTTTATCCTAAACTGTGGCTCAGATTTAGTTACAAGTCTCGCAAAACATTCATACTGTCTGAGCCCACAGTTTTTAGCCCAGACATATTCCTTGATTATTGCAGTGTGGACGAGCGGTCTAAAGCGCTGTTTCGTAGTCCAGAGTTCGAGTCCACTGCCCGCCGGTCACGCTGGGGAATATAACCTTCTGGCCAGCCTTCCGGCCAGTTGGGGTTTTTAACCGTTATGATTTGTTGTGTGTATCATGGCAGTGAAAAGCCCCTTATGGGGAGCTGACATTAGAAAGTATTTTTTGATATTTTAAATGCTGCATGCATGCATTTGAGAAGCAAACTGACCAGGGTAATTGCTTGCTTCAGGTACTACGCTTTTACACAATTTCGAGAGCAGTTATTAATATACCAAAGTCAAAGTCTTAAGTTTTAGTTTACAAAGCCAGGCAAAAGGAATTAGTGTGTAAGTTTGCCACGCTGGTCACATTACCTGAATCACAGTCCAGTTCAAGGTCATCTTCCTGTTCAAGATTAACTGCTGTCTGCTGCGGTGCCTGTCTGCGTAGAATGGCGCTGTTTGCTTCTCTTACATCTTCATCACCATTTCCCATCTGCCATGCCAGACGATGCTCTGTGAGAAAAATAAATAACAATAAGCCAACATTTTCCCTACCAACACCTTTCATTACCCATAAGTCAAACCTGACAACATCGTTCTTTATCATCGGTGATCAACACCCATCACTAGCTATATATCGTACAAGGCAACGCCATCCTATACACGGCTCCTATCAATACCCATCAATAGCCATACATGTAAAACAGCCCAGTAACGTCATTCATGGGTACAGTGGGCAATGAGTAAAAGCCCCATTTCATAACACAACTACGTGGGCTGTGAAAACCCAAGGAAGAATAGACGTTTCTACATCCAAAAGAACAAGTATTGCCGATCAAATAGTTCTTGACACTGAAACACGGTCTTCAAGATTTACCAAATAGTAAACACTTGTCTAAGCAGTTTAGTAAGTACCGTGTGTACGTGAATGTACAATGCAAAGTGAAAAAAGACAACCATTTTGAAACAGAACTGTTTACAACATTCTAAATTGCTGAGCACTTGCCCTACAACAAAGCAACACAAGCATAAAATATTTCTATTCCCAACCTGGTTTTGGCCCTGTTCTCTGTTGTGATACTGGCATTTGAAACGTTCTTCGCCGGACAGGGCCTGGGAGGAAAGCAAGAAGTACACCAAACATTATGGTACATTTTGTAGATGTAACATAAAACTTTCATGTTGTCCACACTGATGTACACCTGCATTGACCTTATGGCTCTCTACTCAAGGTCTAAATCCTATATCCTGTAGACTGTTCGTCCAAATATGGGAACTGACAGTTTAACACGAAAAATTTCCCCTCAAACTGGCCAAAAACTTGGGTTGGTAGAATATAAGGTTTGAGATATTTTCATCCAGTGTTTGGTATTTAATAGAACAATTATTCCACTCTCGCTTGCTGGATATGAACCTATGATAGCCAACTCTATTACAATGTCACTTACCTGTGAATTCATCATCATCGTCGTCATCATCATCATCATTATCAAAACTTGTTTGTTGTTGTGGTTGACCTCGTGGTCTAGGCCCACCGGAACCTCGCGGCATGACATTACCCCTGGGCCGAACAGCAAAGCTGGAATCAAACTCTTCTTCTGCTGCAGTCGGAATGTCCCACCTACCTAATGTGTGTTGAAAATAAGATATGTGTACCGTACACTAAATATTTTTAACTCTCTTGTTTTAGGGAAGTTTTGTTAATGTATTGAAAAGAAACCTGTAAACCTGACAATCTTTGTTGTGTACTTTTTTCTCATCAGAACAAAAGCAAATGTCGTTACATGAAAAAATATTATAAAATTGAGCGTATAAAGATGACACCATACACGCATGCAGTTCAGCAAGCAGTGTATAATCATTTGACAGTACATATATCTTCAAACTGATAGACTGCTGAAGACTTATGGTCATAATATCTAAATGAAGTGTCATCAAACTGAATGTGGTACATTTCAACAACATGCACCAGTCCTATAGTTGAAATCTTGCTCTCAAAATAGCTATATTTTGAATTAACCATATCAGACCTACACATATCAAATCAGGAACTTCACTACGAAACTACAGAAGGGTCTCGCACTCTGAATTTCATAGACACTGACGTATTGTTTGTTGTTTATGTGACTTTCTTACCAGTATCAACAGGTGTCTGTCCTCGTGGCTGCACACCTCTTGGCCTGACACCTGCACGCGGCTTGACGACAAGTCCAGAATCTTCACCATCATCATTAACACTTGTATCATACTGTCCCTGTCCTCTTGGCTGCACACCAGATCCTCTTGGTTTCACTCCACTTCTCGGCCTCACCACAAGGCCTGAGTTGAAATCATCCTCTTCATCATCCATACTTGTATTGAACTGCTGCTGGCCTCTAGGCTGAACTGCGGCCCCCCTGGGCTTTATTCCACCTCTCGGCCTGACCACAAGGTCTGAGTTCATATTCTCGTCATCAGTGTCTAAGTCTCCACTATATTGCGACTGTCTTGGTTTGACCCCACCCCTTGGTCTTACAACTAAATCAGAATCAAACTCTTCCATATCTTCAGTTTCATTTGATCGTCCCCGAGGTCTAACACCAGCTCCCCTCGGTCTTATCTCTCCCCTGCGCTGTACCACAAGATTATCATCACCATCCAAATAATCATCCTGTTCTCCATGATAACCTCTTGACCTTGGTTGACCTCTGATGTCATTTTGCCAAGCAACTCTGGATGACCCTGTTTTAAAGACAAATTAGTTATTTAGTATTCAGCATTTATTTTTTATTTCAATCTGAATGTTTTATACATTTTGTAATATTTATTTGTTTACATGCTTTCAAGATTCAGAAATTCTCCTCAACAGGCAATCCATTAAGCATTCTGCTATTAACTCTCTTACATTAACAAATGGTCAAATTTAGCATTTGCTCTTACTAGAAGTTAATTTCTGCTATTGATCAACTACTCTGAACATTTTCAGTACTAGACAACAGATTTGTATAACCATGTACATACTTATACATGCACAAAAAACAGATACCATTTACAA
>JAOBYE010251542.1:0-16446 GCA_025403585.1 Parazoanthus swiftii | reverse complement strand
TTTCAATGACATCGATTTTTATAGGTATATATATATGAATAATTTTTATAAGTACATTATTGTTGTAATACTATGATCACTATCAATGTAAAGCGCATTAGATCATATATGCATGGATTTTGCGCTATAGAAATAATAAAGTTATGTTATGTTATGTTAACTATAATGCTATAGTCCACTTTGCACCAATGTTTGCATTTAGTGCATGAAAATATCATGCAGTATTTGAGTTTAACTATATTTGTATTCACTGGTTAACATTTTGGTTGCCATTTCGTGTGAGCCCAATCTGGTAAAATAATATACAATTACTTCATTACAAACATTTATTGGCAATGCAGTCACGATAAATTGCAATAAAAGAGCTCATTTTCAGCTCTCTGGGCTTTTCGATCATATCTAGTTTAGAATCCCCAAAACCTCAACTGGCTCAAATATCATGTTATGTGTATTTCTAAAAACATATGCAATTATTTTTTGCTCTACTGAATGAAGCAGTCAGTCAGTGGTTCAAAACAGTGCGATTAATTCTGTAATCACTGCTGTTAAATTGGGAACCAATCACCAATGAATATATTTAATGAAGAAAATACCAAAAGGTTCCCTCTGATTGCGTAAATGAGTTATGCTTTAACTGATGAAACAAGCTCGAATCAAACATGCTACGTAACAAAGGACCAGAGTTCTGCAACTTCGCATATACCAGAAAGCGTTTGCAGTGAAACAG
Organism: Parazoanthus swiftii; assembly: GCA_025403585.1. NCBI lineage: Eukaryota > Metazoa > Cnidaria > Anthozoa > Zoantharia > Parazoanthidae > Parazoanthus > Parazoanthus swiftii. The sequence continues at coordinate 15,719 of JAOBYE010251542.1, read as the reverse complement.
CGGCATGCCACAGCGTGCATGTGCCCAAACTCGTGGATCATTGGTCCATGTGATTTGTAAAAGTATATACAAGTTCGGCTTCCTTTGAGCTAAAAATTTCCGGTACATGTAGCCTATAAACACACTGACGTATTCTTTGAAGATGCCAGCTAAAGTCGCCCGCCATCTTGGCTAGCTAAAGTGGCAGCCATCTTGGCGCCTTCGTCTTTTTTTACCTTTTCTTCCTCACTCAAACTTGGTTTATTCATTCCTAACCTCAGAAAAGTTTCCCATCTAGAAGAACTTTGCTGTTATGCTTTCTATTTCTATCTTTACTGTACTGCCGCTGTTTCTTTCACTTGACGAGTTCTTAAATATTTAATTATTATATATTATATATATTCTGTTGAATTTGTTGTATATTTGTCTTCACTGATTTTCCATCATTGTTTTAACTCGAAATTATGCTTAATGTACTGTCTTGCATATAATTTTTTTCTATACCTTAAACATCCTTATTTTTTAATTACTCTGAGTTTATTTTTTTTGAGGGCCATAAGTTAGAAAACTGTAACTGCTTGGTATGTTCGCCATCTATAAATAAGTTTTATCGTGCTGTATTTTGTGAATAAACTACTTCCGTGGTATGTTGTATAGTTACACAAGCCCGAGGCTGAGAAATTGTCCGAAAAATGAACATTTGCCCGAGACGAAGTCGAGGGCAAATGAGAGACTTTGAGGACAATTTGGAAGCCGAACATACCACCAAAGTAGTTTATTCATTTTATGATTCAACAATAATATTCAACAAATATTTACCCTGCGAACGAAACGTGATCGAATCTAACCAATAGTAACGCACGATTTGTATTGTGCTGTCTCCGGCTTCACTGTTGTTATTCTAAGACAGAGACGCTCCTGAACGCTTTTAGAACTTAGCAAATATTGTGAAGAAAGCTTCAGCTACTTTGCCGAACAAGATTGCTTGAGGAGGGTGGGGGGGGGGGGGATTTGACTTTCGTGATTTATATTGTTGAAAATAGTAAAATACATTATTTTACAGTCTAAAACTATGAATTACCTAGAAGAACACAACAAACAGCAAGTTTGCAATCACTTTTAATAAAAAAAGACGAAAATCATAAATTTAACAAAAATTTAACAACTATTTGTAGCATGAAGCTAAAATACAAGAGGGGCCAGTAGCAAAAACATACAAAAAATTAACAAAAGCAATAATTACTGTTGGTACTTTAATTGTGACAAAGCTATCATTACGGAGCAAAGAACAAGATAATAATCAATGATACGCGGGTATGAAACTAAAAGGCCACAGTTAGTTTACATTAATTAATGTTAATCAAAAAGATAAAGTCGTTGACTAACTTCTTGTGTTAATCACTCTCACTTATCCACGTAAATCAGGCATTAGTTTCAGCAACACTTAGGATTCTTTTCTGTTAGTTTCTTATTTAACATCGGAGACCTATTTATGAGGTTGACAATACAAAAAAGGCATTGTACTTCAGATAAAGAGTTTTCGTTTGTATCGAATTTCCATAACCGGTTGTTATGTAAGACTTCCGAGCTTGACGGTACAACAAGTGTCACGCATGGAGTCGGCGTCACTGTAATTTGAGAGTTCCGTTTTTTTCTTTTGTTAACCAACGGGAACATCAACAACTTACTAAGTACTACTAACTTGCTCTTCCTAAGTCCTTTCAGTAAAAAAAAATAAATATAACGGACCATTGCCAAACGTAATGTTTGATCCGGAGCAAACACTGATAACGCTTTAGAAATGTAAAAAAGACAAAAACGGGGTTCGGGGCACAGCTAAATGAGGTTGAAGGAAAATAACCTGACCTTGGTAAAACCGCTAATAAAGGCGGTGCAACAGCACCGTTTAAACTGAACAGATAAATACAAATATATCGCGATACTAGATACTACTTTCAAGAATACAAAAAACAATATACCATCTGAAAGCGAGAGGAAGGAAGTTACTGGAATGGGGCACTCATGTGTTACCTTGCGTCCTAAGAACCGACTAAGGCATGAGCTATATAACATATACAACTCTGCCTAGTAATAGACACTTTTGGAACGGTTCTGTTATTGCTTTGTGCTTTCGCCGGATATCTTTCCGGTTTTTAATCCTTTTGAAAAGTTTAAATTTCCGCCGGGCTCCTGTTTTTTTTGTAAAACTGCCAATATAGCATGCGTGAAGATAAACTTTAGAAGGTAAAATTTTGTGTGAAAAAGCAAGAGCTTGATAAAGAATTATTGATGTCTAACTAACACATACGCATCAGAACCGCCGAAGTCAGCAATCAATCGGTTTAGATATGAGATCAGCGGTTCAACAGAATCTAAACTTGTCATGGTTATTAATTTACAAACCTATATCAGAAATAATAAATGAACAAAGCCTAAAATTCTAGAAGACGAAACTGGTCAAATATTATTTCATCATATTATGAGCATTTTTTAACTGAAAATGTTTCAGAGTTTTCTTATGCAAACTGTAGACATTATATACCTTTGCATTCACACAACTAAAACCACAACAGGTTCACTTTGCCTCAAACAGTTTTCCTTAAACAAAATATCCAAACGTTTGAAAAACTCAACCGGACCTAGAGAAATAACAGGAAGTTTAATAACAGAACGTATGAAGTGTTTCTCGTTATTGATATTGCTTGAACCAAGTGAGGAATACCCGACAGTACTACGGTCTTTTGGGTTTTCATCATACGTTTCCATTTTGTTAAAGAAATCAGTCGTGGAGTGTGGAAAAATAGGGTCTACTTTAACCCATTAAATACGTATTTTGAATTCTGAAAGATAAACATTTTTGTTCCTTTTAGACCTATATACTGGTGGCAGCAGCTTAAAATATCATATTTGTAGCTGAAACAAACTACAGAGATTCGTTACATTTACAGGCAGAATGGTCAATTGACAATATTGTCTGGAATCATGCCAAGCGCTGTAAATCAGTTTTTGCTTCCCTGTAAACTGATTGGAGCAGAAACACAGCTTAAAAATAGAAACGATAATAAAAGAGGATCGTGGACTTGCATGAACATAAGAATGTGTTTCATTGCATGGGAGCCGTGCGTACTGGCTACACTGCAAATAGAGATTCCCGAACCGCACTTCTGGAGCGTGGCGGATAAGTTTAAGTCCCGACATAAAGGACGCGTTTAACAAGCAACATGTCAATTTGTTTTTCATAGAAAAACTTGGCGGCTTAATTAGTTAAATTTAATTGGTAAGCATTACTATACTGTTAGTTGCTTTCCACGCCTCTGGGTTAGTTGTACTGCATATAATATTTTAAAGAGGACGGATATAGTATTTATCGTGTGAGCTTTTCGCCCATTTGTTTTCAACACTGATCTACTATCACTTTTCCAGAGAAAGAAATAATACTGGCCTTTTAGCTGCTTCTATAACGGTCATTATCAATATAGAGTCAACTGAAGATGTTCTCTAGTTGTGGCCACCATCAACCCATTTGAATTTCAAATCTTTGTTCCCCGAAGAACTTGGGATACAGTTTGAAAATTTGGGGAATTATTTTCAAACCTTTCTTACAAATTACCTGATCAGCTCAAACTTTTTGTAGAAAGAAATATTTTGTCACTCAAGCAACTGACTCTAAGTATCTAACTTTTATACGATCAATTAGTATAGAAGTACAACGCTCAGCTGGCTTGGAATCTTTGCCATCACGAAATATCCGACCAATGCCTGATTGGTGACTTTTCTTTCTTTTTAGCGCCCGACGCAATATATTTCAACTCAAAACAAACTGTAGTTTTTATGAATAAACAGCAACATGAGACTACAAGTAAACGAATCAAATTTCATAAACAACCTGGGTTCATTTGGGTACTGACTTTGACTGCAAGATGGTGTATACACATGAGAGTAGTTGGAAAGAATTTTTTAAAATATCTAGAAATAAAATAATCCTATACATACAATGGACTAATACTTCTAGAATCAAGCTTGGATTTTTAAATTATTTCATCTAAGTTACAAAAATCAGTACAATTATTCTATAGCTTCAAACACTTTACTATAAAGTTTTTCTTTGTTAAAAACAAAACCAAACAAACCACTGCAGTGTCTCGGCTGTTCAACACGAAACAACACATTACAAATCACTTTCAGGTTATCACGGTCAGTTTATGAAAATCTGCCAAAGTTTTATTTGTTTAGATTACACGACAATAAGGTTAATTTCTTCTTTCCTAAATCTCATTTAAACAACTAGGTCTAAAGGTTGACTTAAACGTAAAACATTTTATGGCAATTATGAATGATATAAATTTGACCAAAATCTGTAATGACGTTTACACTAATAGTGACAGTCTCAGTAGAACAACTAATATTCTCCATACCGCAACATAAATCTATTAACGTTTTTAGGTTTTTAACTATGCTTGAAACCGAGTTTTTAAGTGTTTTTCAAGCCCGAATAACTTAAATCAGCCAAACTAAGTTATTTCCAGTCGACGGATTGTCAACCAATGAACATGCCGTTTAACGGGATAAAAGAGAAAACCCCTACTCTTCAAGCTTAACGGACTGACACTCATGCCTAGAAAAGCAAATGAAATCACCGAAATTTTGTTACTCAGCTCTTTATAGTCATTGTTTTTTTTTTAAAACAGTGAGTGAGTAATTATTAAGTCTGCAATGTTTTCATACATTAATTTAAACTGCCAAAGAATTTCCAGATTCTTCGTAATTGTTTTCAAAGCGTATAAGTTTGTTCATAGCTGTTGTTGTTTTCTCCGAAGTTTCGTTGGGCATCTTGGGGGATCCAAGGTTTTATATTATATTATATCACTCACTGTGATCAAAAAACAACGACTATAAAGAGCTGGTTCAGATGATCAGTCTAGGAGGTTCGATTCCAATAATACATTTTTTAACAAAATTGCTACCCCTTTCCTCAAAACCTACATGTTCTTTTCATTGTTCTCGAGTTTAGGGTGTTTGATTGATTCATGTGAACCGCCCCTGGATCCACCAGAGCTGAATATAGTCTTTGTCGTTACTGATATTAAATTCGCAAACTTGTTACCATACTAAATATGTTAATCTCCTTCGCAAAGCAGTTTGGGTTTGTATGATATTGTCAGATGATGCACACATCGTGTTTAAAAAGAACAAACTTTATAAGAAGAATGAAACTCAGATGTTCCCGAATTTCAGAATTATCTCAGATACAAGCTCTGCCTCTGATCTCAGAATGACAGTTCATGTTCTCCTGGCGTACAACCTTAAAATTTGGGAGGGGATTTGTTCCTTTCGTTACCCAGTCTCTCTAGCCTCTCTGCCCCTACTGTCTATATTTGATCTCCCCACTCCAGACTTCTACCACGTGTTTCTCTCTGATCCTGCTAGCTATATATGGTCATCCACCCCGCCAATCATCAGTTTTTTACGACGTGCGAAGCGCGCGAGGGCCTGGTGTACAAGACTACTTTACGTATCATAGAAGAAATCAGTCATAGTTTTTCTCTTGACGATGAATACTGAACTTGTGGTTAATGTTATATATCTGACTCCCACGCCTCTGTTGTCATCCCCCTCATCTAAATCACTTTAAATGATCTGTCTCATCATCTGTGTGACAGACGCTTTGCACACTCTACGTCTTCAATCTCAAGTTCTAAGTATATTAACTTTACATTTATCAATGTAAAGCGCAGTGTGACTTGTTCACCTATTTCCTCGATCAAGTCTGTTTTGGTGGCCTTTCCCATCAAACGAATCACTGATCTGACCACATTGTAGACGTTAGTAGTCCTAGTTCCCATGCACCGGTCCAAATTTGTAATTCTTCCGAGCACACGGAAGTTTTCGTTTCTTTGAAGATAGTTTTAAATCCGCAAACTTCCTCTTAAACAAAGAACCACAATTCTGTAATTTCGCATACCAGAGAGGGTTTGCGGTGACATGGCGGCCCGCCCTTGTGTATGTGCCCATGCTACTAATGCGATTCGCGAAATGGTATAAGTGTTGGGCTTTTGTTGAGCTGAAACGTTCTATTTGTAAGCTACAAACAGGCACTGACAACGATATTTGAAGATATCAGATGAAGTTGCCAAATTCCTAAGCTTGAAGCCGGAAATTTTGTTGGGTGAGAAAGGGAAGTTACTCAGGCTCCAGAAAGTCTGCAAATCACTCAAACTGCAATAAATAAATAAATTGTTCCGAAAATTTCAAACTCTTTAGGCAAGTTAAGACTTAACCCCTTCCTAGCTCGATCGTTTTAGTTTACCTGGCGCAAACGCGTGTCAAGGTTATCCCTAGTCACCAAGGCTTGTTGTTCTGAAAGCGCGATTAGCGCTAATCCTGGGATAACCCTGTTGGTTTAAGAGTTAACGCAGGATTAGTACTAGTCGGGCTTTGAACAACCGGGCCAAGGCCGCTAGTACTAGGCAACAAGTTGTAACAAGAAATATATACAATGCCAGCAGCGGGATCAACATATTTGCTAGATTAGACATGTTACTAAGTTGGACATGTTACTAGGTTGAGCTTATTACTCATATCGTTGTATAGATTCAGTTCATATTTCATATCACTGAGTTTCAGATTCTTCTTTGTTCGCTTCTCAAGATAAGATAAACAGCAAAGAATAAACTTAAGATAAACAGCAGAAAAAGCAACCGAAAACCCCGTTTGCTATCAGCTTCAGATTTTTCTGCTCACTCGGCACCAATATGATGTGGTAGTCGAGCTTGGTGGTTTGCATAATTTTGTAACAATTATTCAGTTTTTTTGTTTCGTGTTTCCAAGAGAGCAAAAAAAAAACAGAACGTAAAAAGAACAACAAGGAAAATCTTCTGTTCCGTTTGCTGTTAAAAGTGTAATTAATTCTCATAACGTTTCTAACAAATGTGTTATATCGCTTGTCCAGTTGTTGATTTTTGGCACGAGTTTCCATTGTAATATCTAATTTGATTTGTTCAGTCATTTGTTGGCCAATTTTTGTCCCGTTTCTTCTCCAAAACCTCAAGACGCACACGTGCTGAGAGCTATTTGTTCCATTTCTTAATCCATTTTGAATATCCATTTGAACGAATTTTTTGACTAGATTAGTGGTCGGCTTAAACAAACTATTTGTTTATCCATGTAAGTTTTTCATTGAGCTTATCAATTCGTTTACCTTCCGGGATTAATTGTTTGATTAATTGTTAACAACCCTTCCTCAAGGACAGAAGAAATACGAACGTTCATACTTGCGTTCATCTTAAGTTCATTTCAAATTCAATTGTATGAAAAATATATCTGTGCTTTTACTAACAAAAAATGAAAAGAAACTATTCGATCAGTCACAAGCCTTAAAAGAATTTCTTCAATCAAAAGCTCGGGGAGCGTATTTTATCAGTACTCATAGGAACTTATCCACAGTGTTTCTAGCTGGCAATTTTATTAAGCTGCAAAACATAACAAGTGAATAACCTATATGAATAACCTTCTTCAAATAAAATTAGTGTCGCTATGGACACAGCCCGAGTTCCAGACTCTTTCTTTGTTCGCTATCGGTGGGATGTCGCTCGAAAGACGACGCCCTGCCGTCAACTAACAACGCTAAAAGGTCTGAACTCAGGCTACCATAATTCATAAACACTCATCGGGAATTTCGGCTCCGTGCAGCTGAGCAATTAACTTTTGATTGTCTAGTCTCTTTAACCCGGGTGAAGTCTGATCGGATAATATAGGTTAACACTGTCACACTGTTTTCCTGTTGAGAAGGTGCAGTATACAAGAAACACGTAAAAATCCAACTGTGTGTACAAGTGAAAGTGAGTATCGATACGAATTGAATCTCGATCAAAATTATGTTGTCTTTATTAGTGTCAGTCGAGTACTAGCAAATTCATGAACAGGTGATTGATATCAAAAACTACTACCACAAAATGCAAAGGGTACTTGATGGCGGATTGTGCAGGGCTCCATGCATGCACTTCGCGTTTTTTCCCCCAAAAAGCTAAGAAACACACAACAGACATTTCGCTGAATGTCGCTATGAAACCGATTAGTTGGTTCAGATAAGCGCCACTGCTTTGTCTTATTTCTATCCGGCTGGCAGAGGGAATGACAAAACGGGTAGCGGCGGATTATTTTAGATCCTCGTTCAATGATCATTGAAAAACTGATGCGAAAAATATATACATTTAATCATAAAATAGAATAACATCAAAAAATTGCGTCTGTATCAATTAGGTTATAGCTTAAACTAACAAAAGACCCATTAGCCATTTTCCACTTAATGTAATGCACGAAATATGTGAGACATTTTGGCACTTCCTCTTTCACTGCAGTCAGAATACTACATTCCTGGCTTTAGCTGAAAGATATCCCCGTTTCCTTATTGATATAGATGATGATGATGATGATAAAGATGATGATAATAGTAATAACAATAGTAATAATACTTTATTTTGACACATATGATTTAGCACTGACCACGTATACGTAAAACAGCAAACGGAAGGAACGATTTTACATGCGACTAAATTTTTTACTACACCACAGCTTATTTTTTCTCTGAAACTTGTTTTCGATTAGCGAAGATGGAGAATGTTATGCATTCTTAGCCAGGGTTACTGAATAAATTTTTCTTTCTCATTTCCATTCCTGCCGTTTGCCATTTTACGTAAACGTGATGTTAAATTTCTCTAATATGTCGTCAAACATGTAAATGGAAAATACTGCAAAAGCAGAGGGAAGTCTACCATGAATCGTCAATCGAGTGAAACACGCGTTTTTAAGCTTTGAATTATACGTGATTACTATTGTTACGATAACTACTATTTTCTTAGATAATAGCTTAAAGCCTCTAAAACGGTCTCAGTTCCCTTCAAATCTCTTTTCTTCTGCTTCATGCATGATGAATCGATATTATTACGATCGGTTTTCTAAAACAGCAACTAATCATCAGTGGGATCCTGAAATGTGTGCAATTCTACAATTAGTTTCGGCCCCATTAAATCCTTAAAATGTGCACAATTCTACAACGGGTTTCGGCTCCATTACATCCCATGCAGACCTACATGTATTGTTGAATTATTTCAGGCGGAGCCAAGCACAGTTACTGAGTAACAACTAAAAAACAAATTCAAACAGATATAACGACTCCAACAAAACACATGCTGCTGGACCCCCATAAATCAGAAACTTGTGCGTGAACTTTTTTCTCCGCCACCCCAATGTCTCTGAGATTCTGCCGGCCCGGTAGAGAATCAGACCTTTCATGGTTCAGTTCGAGTTGTTCGCATGTACTACCTTATTTAAGATTTCCTTTTGAAGTAAATCATGAGGCAACAAAATGTACATGTGCATGGGTTAGACATAGGCCGTGGAAGACTTTGAAAGTTGGTGGGGGGGGGGGGGGGGGAGGCGAGGACAACACACTTTTTCTCGGTAACTCTTTATAATTTTCAAAAAAGTTACCCCCGTTTGCCCCCACAGCTCTCATCCCTTGCTAGAAGAGGAAATTAAGGTGCTGTTTAAATGACAGAGGATAAAGTGCTCCTAGGTATTCAAGACGAGAAAAGCTCGGTTTGACATGCCGGCAAATTGACGCCCCGGGAGATAGGACCAAGCAAATCGCGTGATGAGGGCCTTCTCCGCCATACTTTCCTTCATGTAACTTTCATATTGTTTCATATCTATGTTCTTAATTTCTATTTCAGGTTCTGTGACTTTCCCCGATCAAAAAACGAGCGGGTAGTGTTTGGCCATGCAACTTCTTATCTCTATGTACATACTTGCATGTCACAACTTGACTTGTATTCTTTCATGTAAGTTAACAAATTCTCCACCTTTCTGGTGTCCACGAAAACTTTTTAGCCTTTTTGTTGGCTTTCTGGTCCGTGGTTTGCGGGGCCTTTCGTTTTCTGTTAGTGCTAGTTTTCGAACCCTCCACTTCGTCCTTGGTTTCGTTGGACTCGGAAAAGTCAAGGGTGCAGTTTTCTTGTATTTGAAATACATTTTCTTGGTAATCATGGCCGTTATAAACTCTAGTAAATCGTTCGAGTCAAACACGCCTGAAAACTCGCCCGGTTTACTGCTCAGAGAGGACGCCTTTTTGAAATTTCAAATGACTGTGTTTTGGCGTATGGCCAGCGGTTATCCAGCAAAACTAACATAGCCAGACCTATCCCCAGGACTATCCCTTTCACCGCAAGGATTGGTGTAAGCAAATTTTGACTCTAGTACATGCACATAGGGTTCCCCTTCATGTTTCAAAAAAGCTGAATCGGTGAAAATGGCTGATGGCGTGCGGCTGTTGTTCCCAATTAAAAATTTTCTTACTAAAATTTAGATGAAAAGAAATGTACTGTGCAGAGTGTTGAAAAGTATACATTCATGGCTGTTTTAGCGATATAAAATGAACTGATTGGTGAGTCATATAACACAGTTGTAATCAGTACGAGGTGAAAGTAAAGATTAAGTCTCATTTTTCAAGTTTTCGACATCGTATAATAGGGGTTTTAGAACAAGTGACCTGTTCTTGTTTGGATTTTGTCTGTTAATTCTATGATATACATAACTTCAAGTTTCATCTTTAATCTTTTGTCAAAGTCTACTTTATTTCAAAGTTTTATATTTTTATGTACAACCCAACTGAGTAAAAATCTTTTCAACAGTTTATCATCACCACGATTCGTCTCTATCATTGATTCAAATATAACAACTTTGTCTGTTTTCTATGATCTTCATAATCATATTAATGTTAATATTATCATCATCATCATCTTTACATAATCACCGCTATAACAATTATTCTATTTTTTAACTGCTATTGCTATCAAAACCATTAATATGATACTAAGATAAATGGTAATTTAATTGTAAGATAAATATTGTAACTTCTATATCTATTAAAGACGATGAAAATAATGAGTTCTTAGGAACAACTTAATTGAAAAGGTAGCGCGTAAGAATGTTTTGTCTGCTCCCAAATCTTATCTTATCAGACTGATAGTTAAACAAAGAGATGTAAAACTAAACGTTTTTCCTGTGTTTTTCCGGTTATTCAAAGTGTTTTGAAAGGGCATACAACTTTCTATCTTATAGTTTCAACGTGTCCCACGCACAACCTTGTTGAGGAAGAATACACAAATAGAATACTTGGCAAAATACCCGGCGGGGTATGTTTCCTAATAGTTTTGGATTATTCAATTTGAGCTTGTCAACGCTTGATTTTTCGCAAAAATTGAGAAATTTTGGTCGGTCAAATGGCGAGTATAAAGTTATTGTCATTAGAAATGACGTGTTTTTCTGTTGTGATAATTTTGTCTGAAGATACATAGTTGTTTGTAATAGTATAGTATATAAACCATTTTAGTTTCAAAGCACCCATCACTGTTAAATCCAATAAATAAGGTTTTGTGGTTTTATCTGAAAGTCGCACAATTTGAACAAAAAATCTCGGGGGCGGGGTAAGCATAAAGGAAATGGAAACGTTTTGTCGATGGTGTAAATGCCATCACACTTGACTAGTAACCTAGGGGACGTTATTTCCAATCCGTCTCGAGTGACTGAAAGTTCTTCTTTCAATTAATATCTAAACTGAAGTAATAAGACGTGAAAAAACCCATTAATTTAAACGTTTTTTCAAACATTTCGGAACAAAATTTTATCTGTAGTCACAGCTGTTACACGACTTAGTATTATCAGGCATCAAGCCAGGCTTGGTTGAATACAATCATACCATAATAAAAGAACGAGTTCCTAATCTTTGAAAACTCAGTTCGCAATATGCTTTAACGTGGGCAAAGTGATATGGTAATTTATTCGGTGGGGTTTCTCTAATTTCTGACGTCTGCAGACGCCAAGCTCGGCAAAACGCAGGACCGAAGACCGAGCCACCACACACCTCGCTCTGAATGAAAGTGTTTTTAGAAAAAGCGATACACAACGTTTTTTATGTGGGCCGAATATATTTCTAGTTTACTCATTTAATGACTTTTCTAATGCATGGCTCTATAGACACTATTAAAGCTCGGCTGCATAATGTAGTGATTGAAACGCGCCGCTGTTAAGGCTGCTTTGAAAGGGTTTTTACTGGAGAACTACATTGTTTGAAAAAGCTGCACCGCACGATATGTAAACACGCTGACCGAAAGCCGAATTCTTGTTTAATCTAAGCGAAAATGTCTGTTAGAAAACGGGGTCGCTTAGGAATGGCATGGAACATATGCCATGCCATATTTGCTATTCGCTGGGCATTGACTTTGTTATTAAATCCTGCATTAAAAACGTGGCTGAATTAAATGATGAAACCAAACAGGTCACAGTAAAAAAATCAAGACGACTTTTCTTTGTGTTATCTTTAATAAACTGACTTTCAAATCAGTGGGTTTGGTAAAGCTAAAAGGTTCTTAAAGTCGCAACCTTTTATACTGTTCTTAGAGTATAAGGCTCAGTAACTGCTTCCAGGTTCTACACGCTTTTTTTTTTATAAAACAACGGCTTTATAACAATACTGAGATATTGTATTTACCAAAATTTAAGAACAAGTTAGGGACAATCTCGGGCTGTAGCTGTCGTAGTCACAAAAAAACTCCAGTTTTTCAACTCGAACAGTTACTAAGAACATTTATTATATGGCAAAGATACCTCGCACGTTCTGATTGGTTCTCGAGCGGTCTGGATGCCTTGTAAGGTTATTGTTAATGGCCTGCACGCGCGCCGTGATAACCGCATGTGCTAAGTAAAGAATTTCCGCTGAGAAAAAGTACCACATAATAAAATACTCAAACGTTCGGTCTTTGGCCTAACTTACTGACTTTGCTATCGCTCGGTCATCACAGCGGAAAGGCCTCAGTTTGATATCTCCCGTACAGACCTCACTCTCTAATATTGAAGTAGATACTACCACGAACAAACTGAGGCTTAGTTGGTCAAAAAATTAAAAATATCGTGCCTCACTCCAAATTATCTGGTTTATATACATGTAAAAAATATAGCGTGTTCTGTTTACACATGCACAGTTTTGTGGTATGACCTTGAGTGTCAGTCTAAGTTAATTCTCACAGGTTAAACTAGATCATAACAAAATGGATTAAAGTTTGTATGAATGGAGAAGGCGACTGCTTGTCTCATGTCCTGACTATGAAGAGGAAACCTTATTAAAAGTTGATCACGAAAGATAAAAAGCCATATTTAAAAAAGAAATGTACAGGCGTCTTTGTTTTCTTGCACCTCTACTCTGAAACTAACTCTCATTTTGTTATACAGTGTTATTATTGTTAACATTTTATAATATTTTATTCCGCTCTGTTTTGCATTAAGTACCCTGCCGACCAAGCGAACATTTAACACTTCGGCCTGTTCAGTTATTGTTTTTATATTTTTAGGGCTTTCAGAAAACAAAAATAATGACATATTTCAGATTTATTAGTGATAACAGTTTACGTTTGTCTTGCCAACCTACAAGTTTACCAAACGAAGATTGACAACTTTCACAAACAACCTAATACAAACTAATTTTTTTGGAAACCTTGGGAAATTTCAAAGTATAAGATTGGTCTTTGAGGAAGGTAAAAAGCGGAACTTAACTGAATTTCGAGGATTTCTTTACGCATGCTTGAGTGAGGAAAACCGATGAATCTTCCTATTCATCTCACAACTATATGCACGGTTTGTGTTTCTTTACTGAGCCCACGTTTAACTCATGGTTACCAGGTTTTTTATATTCTTTGACACAGAATTTTATAACAAAATGTCTCCAATATTCAACAAAGAACGCCCGGCGTATAATCTTGTTACAACACTGACGCCAAAGTGTTAATTTTTTGAAAGCAAATCGGCACTTTAAAACTCCTTCGATTCTACTCAAAGCGGACTTGTATGCGGTTTGGGCATGACTTTCTCACCGGATATTGGACTAAAATTGTTATGGAAACGTTTTTTGAATTTACGGAACATCGGTTTAACCTTTAAGGGTAGTTTTCTGCACGAGCGTTACAAATCCAATTTGCATAATTATATAAACTGATGCCCTGTGTATAAGATTATTCTCGCTGCACGACAAGCCAAAACTGCAAAAGAGTTGCACAACGATATCTGAATATAAATCATCGCATATAGACTGAAACCGTTAACACACCAGCGCACAAAAGATATATTCAAACCCCTAAAATTCTAAAATAGATAGGTGAGTGTATAATATTTCATCATTGTCGTTGGATTTTAACCAGATATAGACAGTAAAAATAGGACTTTTTTTGGTGAAGTAACTTTGGTTGGAATGTTTGACTTTTAACTTGTTTTGGCGTTAGCCATTGTGGCAAAAAGGAATGTGCAAACTGGCCTGAACATTTAATCGACGGCACAAAAAAAACAGAATCAACTGAAAGGGTCTCTGTCTATGCGTTCGTAACCTCAAGAATTGACTAATGGAACTTTTTTAGTTTCCATTTCATGGCCTTCCAAAATCTGTCCTGAAAAAGCTTCAATATGTTAAGAACTCTGCTGCAAGGCTTGTCCACCTGTCTAAAACGTTTAACCATGTTACTCCTTGTCATTGAACAATAAATTATCTTCAAAATTCTCCTCATTACTTATATAGCTATTCGCCGTCACCTCATGGCTCCTAAACACACATCTGATCTTCTTATACATTACGGTCCCTGCAAAAAGCTCCGCTCAGCTAATCAAAAATTCTTTTCAAACCCTCATATCACTTCAAAACCTATGATGCCCGTTCTTTCTCCCTTGCTGCCCGGTCGATCCCCGTGGAATTCTATTTCTTATATTAGCAACTCTATCACTACTACTACCTTAAAGCGGAAACTTAGAAATTCGCTCTTTCAAATAGATTTCTTAGATCTTAGAAATCAGCTTTTAGTGGCACTTCTGAATTTTAACATTACAAGTTGCTTTTGTTTTGTTCTCCCTACTTTAATATTAATAAGTTTTAAATTTTTTTTATTTGTATTTATCTACTTTTTAGAATTTATATCACTGGCTGTAAAGCGCTATTAAATTTTAAGAAATAGCGCTATATAAGTTTAAGCTTTCTATTTTTATTTCTAGCGATAAAGCTAACTTTTTACAGCTTTTCTGCAGTTACTACAAGGTTGAAAATACACGAGACGTCAAAACATCATCTCATTAGGATTCAGCTTAAGAATATTTTTTATTGTTTTCGTTTATATTTTTAAATAATACATTCGATATAAGAAGGCATTGTGCTAAAGGTTATGCGGCAAGGCAATATCAACTGCCATGGTAGCGTAAAAGCTTCAGAAAACCTTTCCTCCTCGTTCAACTTTCTATCAAGAAACGAAAAAATAATAAACGAGTACACGAGTGTCTGATGACGATGAAAATTTTGAGAAGACACGGTTATATTCACTCTTATGGAGGACTATCCAAAAGTTTCAGAAACTATAGATAAAGTTTACAGAGATTGCAGTTAAGAAGCATTACAGTATTACATGAATTTACATTCTCTCTGCGCAACCAAAAAGTTAACTTAATTGAAAATATCTATTTTTACATTGTCAATTAAATTGAAGAACCACCAAAGCTCTGTTTGAGCGTTTCCGAGATGTTGTTTGTCAAAAGTTTGCTTTCAATACTAACAAATATATGAGTTTCATATATTCATTACATACCTTCCCTTTCTACGGGTATATTACGAACTCACAAGTGACCAGCTCCCAGTTGGCTTGATAGCTCAGTTGGTT
>JAOBYE010251320.1:0-16450 GCA_025403585.1 Parazoanthus swiftii | reverse complement strand
ATTCTCCAGCAACTTGTCTCGCAACGGCATTGCGAGACAAGTTGCTGAGAAAATTGCGTAGTGTAACAGGGCCTTAATACTTTACTGAAAGGCTGTACCGTGAAACAGTACTAATAATTGTGAGAGGATTATAGAATCGCCGGTTGATTACAAACTCTTTTCTTCGTTTTTCTTTCTACTAAAATGTGCTTAGTTCGCATAGCTTACCAGATATTTACAAAACTTACTAACATTTAAGATCATCAGTCACTTTGGAGTCCCTATTCTCAAACCTATCAACTAATTTTATACAATCTATACTATTAGGAAGAAATATAGATGTTGGTAAATAAGGGACAAAATTTTCTATTCGCGATCGTAAAACACGATTACAACACAGAAATACATCAAAAATTGAAGATGTTTTCTTTGAAAATAGGTAGTTGAATAACCCTTGTCTGATTAGCTTAAGTGTATACGAAAAAGTGTAACGTTAAATTCCACTGCGCACAAAATTAGCTGGTACTGTGAGCAGCTAAGGTGATTAAGATACAGTAAAATGTTTCTTGTCTCAAACAAACAATCATATTTGCGACACATTTTTAAGAGATACATTTGCCTTTACTTTACCAGTTTCCCTTACCCCTAACGACTGTTTCGCTTAAGGTAATTTTTTACCTTCGTCAGATCGTATCGGAGAAACTTTGCTTATTACGCTATACTTGAGCAGTTCCAGCAAAGCTCAACACAAAACGAAACTTCTCTTTACCCCTTTTTTTTTTTTTTTCGTTTTTTCATTGTATACTGAAACAACACTTGTTGTTCTGGATGCACTGGCTGCAAAACCTGGCCGATTCCAGCAATGAAAAACACAAATTGGAGTTTTCTTCTTTTTTTTTGTTCATGTTCTAACTGTAAATGCGACAGAATAAAAATTTTCTCCTGATCACAATTGCTGCAGAAGTTGACCATGAAGAAATCTGAAAGCCTATTACCTTGACTTCATTGTAAAGAGATCAAAATCGAAATGGCCTGTATATTAACCATGGAACGCGATTGATCTTACCGAAGTGCATGATTTGTTTTGCTTTTGTTTATTCCGAGCCCGAGAAGCTTGAAACAGTTCTATTTAATTTTAATTTTTTAGGCAGGTGCCTCGCATGGGAATTAGAGATTTGCTCGCACTTAGTCCTAATGGATCACTCATATATCTCGTTTTTTGTCATTACTTGCCATATGGACCAATGTCACGAAGCAGCGAAATCCTTTGTTACCGCTGCCCGGCGAGACTCAACATGATGACGAGGCTGTCGGGCAATAACAAATAAATTGTTCCACATGGTTGCTGCGTGCCGGGCAATAAGATGAGTCTATTATGTGTATTTTGTGCATGTTGCTCCGATTAAAGATGTTCAAAAAATATAGACGTAATATCAATCAGTAACGCCTTTTCTTCTACTCTATCTGATACAGACTGAAATGGCGAAGCCGTTATGTCACTCTGACGACTTCTTCTTTGCGAGTATTAGTCTGCATACAGATCAAAATAAATGGTAACTTCTATTTCATTAGGGTCATTTTTTCAGTAAACGTTTACTGATATCAATAGGAGCCTCAGCTTTGAATATGCCTTTAAAATTTACATGCAATATGTTATCATCATCATCATCTTCAATATTAAACAAAGTATTATAAAAAGGCAGCGTAGCCGAGTGGATTAAAGCGCTGACACGTAACCCGGAGATCCCGAGTTCGAGTCCTCTGCCCGCCGATCACGCCGGTGTATATACATAGCCTCCTGGCCTTCCTGCCAGTTGGGGCTTTTAATTAACCTTTATGATTTATTGTGTATAAACATACCGTAATACTAAAAAAACCCTTACGGTGAGCTGTCATTAGAAAGTATATATATATATAGAGGTGGCAAACCTAATTACCATATAGCAATCTTGAGCAATGCGCGCAATGTGATTAAAATGAAGTCGTTACGCCATTTTGATGGCCGCTTCATTCACTTGGGAGTCTTAAAGTATATACAGATCAAAATAATGTTAATGGGTACTTCTTTGGGACTCTTAACACATACTGATAGAAATGAAGCCACTTTTTCAATTTGATACTTGCTTCTTTGGAAGTCGTGTTGTGTATCCAGACCAAAACAATGCCTTCATTGTTTATTAATACTAATAGCTACTTCTTTGAGACTTTTGCAACTTGTATAAGCCCGAATAAATGCTTAAAAAATACCTGGTTATTAATGGCAAGATCAAGGCAAAATCACCCACTCGCACACTAAAATCTCTAGTTTAGCTCTCTCTCTCTCTCTCTCCCCCCGTTCCCCCCTCCGCGTGGGGAATTGCACATTCAATTTATTCAATTTCGGGCCTTCTGGAGAAAAGGGAAGGGGGAGGGGCTTATTAGCGAGGGCGTTTAACAGAAGTCGGATCCCTAGCAGGTCGTGCTGAAGAAAAACGATCATAAACGGCTGAAAATGGACTTTTAAATGTCAACGCACGTCTTGTTGTATATTAACGATACAAGCTTACGAGCCTAATTCTCTGTCCGTAAGCATCATTTCATTTTCAACAAACTTAAACAAACTTCTCGTTGTGGACGGACGAGAGGGGGGGGGGGGTTAATAGAGATAAAAGACGCCTATTAGCGAGGGGCCTTAATAGATGGAGGAGTGCTTGGTAAAGGGATTCTTGGGTAGCAGCCGTGAGGGTCGGTTTGTCAGTACAATCTGTTTACAATTCCCTGCATGTATGAATATCTGGCTTCAAATATAATTGGGTACGGAATTGAAAGTGGATTGCTTGGTGTGTTTTGGAAGCTTTTTTCTCTTCGAAATGCTACGTAGTGTTATTATTTTATTGAAACAAGTTTGCACTTGCTTGTGGGTGATCAACGTTTTGGTGCCGAATTGTGACGTGGACAATGAAGTTTTTTAAGTTCGAGCATGCAGCCATTCCTGTTGAATGAATACGGCCTGGAACGATCTACCAAATTCTGGTGACAGGGGACCAGATGAACTGCGTTGCACGGGATCTCCGACAAGTATCCGATGTACAGAAATTGTGCCAGCCCGTATACTCGCCAGCACTCCCCTACTGGCAATAACTTTGTAATAATGACTTAAAAAAATTAACTGAAATCAGCATTTCGATTAAAACATGTTATAACTGCATTACGATAACATGGCGGTGACGACGACAAAAAAAAACACATTAACGATAGTAACACAAGGTTAATATAAACATAAACAATAACAACAGCTAATGCAATAGCAATAACAATAACAGTAACAATATTAGTGGGTTAGATGGTAGAATTCTAAGCTATATTTCTCAACTCAAACCCGAAGATTATAAAACACACCTACGTCACGTGGATAAACTTTATTCCTCTGGACACCAACAGAGCCCCGTGGTTTCCGTTTTGTTTGCTTCATAATTTATTAATGAGTTCACGCACGTATTAATAAAAAAAGATTATTATATATGATGGTTATTTATTTAACTCCCTGAACCTGCAGGTACTTCTGATTCTTGGCAAAATTTGTTTAAACAAATTAACAACAGAAGGTATGTACATATATTCATAGTTTCAAGGTGGTTACATAGACTACTAATCATCACCTCTAATATTTTAAAGGTAGCCAAAATTTACATTTGTACCCAAGATTCAATAGGGTGGTGATTTGGAATTCTCTCAGCTTTTCAGACCTCAAATACTTGGTTTTTGGCCAATTTACCATAAACCTTTTCGCAACTGTACAATGAGTTGGTGATAAACACGTTGTTTGGCACTACTTAGATGACGAAATCACTTAAGACTTATCTGTAAACGTTCATGAAAATTCGATTTTGTACTTGAAATCACGTTGTTTGGCACTACTTAGATGATGAAATGACTTAAGACGTATGTGTAAACATTCATGAAAACTCGATTTTGTACTTTAACATCTTTAACGTTTGTAGAAATATGGTTTTGGGCTGAATACTTTTGCTTTAACAGAAACAAAAAAAAACTTCACGATAAGTGCAAAACACCAAGCTCAATACCATGTTTTTCATACATCTTAAACATTGGAGGCAATTTTTCTGTTAACCTGTATAAACAGTGACGTCATCTAATTAGCAACAAATATTACTAACTACAATTGCCAAAAAGCTTAAGATAATTGCTAAAAAGGCAAAAAATGAAGTCTGAAAAACTTAGGTGTTGGGCAACTTCTTAGTCAAGTTACGTGTAGAGCACATATCCATACTCACAACCATAATGGAATGTCGATGGAATGCCTACAGATCCGAGGTATCCACGATGATCTTCAAAAACATGGTGTCATCACGAACATACGCGTGTTTATCTAGATCTGACAGAGGGCAGAACAGGGGGCATCCAGATGCTATGTTCATCTCCCTCCTGGGCTTTTGGAATGAGGAACTGTTGGGATCAGGTCTGAATGCGTCAATAACGTGCTCGATGTTATCTTGATCCAACAACATGAGGGTGACTTTCTGTCTGAACGGCCAGCGGAGGAGTGCATCATATTGTCCTCGCATGACCACGAAGAACATTGAAAGGTGGGTGCCTTTACCCATTCCATCACCGTTAAGGTAGACCCTTGAACACATCTTGTACCCATGGCGACTGGTGTAGAAACTTGGGCTGTAGAATGAGGTCTGTGTTCCCGTTCGTGCATCATTCCTTCTCCGTGCGAAATCTGATATCTTCCACAACAGAGTGCCGTTATAGCTGCTAACTTCCTGCTGTCTAATGTATTCTTCGAGGTCAGCTAAGGCAACATTCCTCAGGGCCAGCATGTGATCTTGGGACTCTACTCTCCTCTCCAACCGCCTGATGGTTTCATGGGCTTGTTCTATTTGTCGCTGCAGATAACTGTTCTGGTGCCTTGCGTCTTCAACATTGCGGGAATTCTCAACTAACAGAATATCGTGGTCGGCCGTCTTGTTTTCAACGTCTGATAGCCTTCTCACAACTTCTGGCTGTGACGTATGCAATGAGTCGGCATTGAGAGAACGAAGTTGACTTGTTCTTTCCCTTGGAGTGCTGACAAGTGAAACCGTTCTTCTTTCTACGCTGGTTAGGCGATCACTCTGATCTCTTAGTTTCTGCCTCAGATCTCTGTTTTCCGCCGCCACATTTTCCACTTGAGTAACTAGACTTCTAACAGTGCTCTCTGAATTGTTGAGGAAAGCCGCAGCAGCTGATGCAGTTGCTCCCATGGCCGAGGACACAGCTCCTGAAGCCGCTCCGGCTTCACTCCTCATAAGGCTCTGCACATCGTTACTGACTTTCATAAAGATTGCCAACAACAGAGTTAGATGGGGTACAACAGCGTCTTTCAAGTGTTTTTTTCTGTCATCTGTATTCATTGCCTGAATATACCAAACAGAAAGAATAAAGTTGCATCTTCATTTTGTACGTGTGAATTGCAGCTCCTGCTTTAACACTGCTGGTTCATTTAAATAAAGCTGTAACTTCAACGCACGAGTACATTTAAGGTACAAGTAGCTACAGTTGAAACAACTCTGTTCATTAATGTTTAGAACCAAATATTTGCCAGAAAGTAATTATCAACACCTAAACATTTCGTTCTTCCTGTCCAAACAAAAGTTGTTTAAATGTATTTTCATAAACATTTTAATCGATTACGTTTCTTAGTTTGTAACATTTCTTAAACCAACAGCTGTCTTTCTGAGTGAAGATCACTACAATAATGATTCATTAGAACATAGTTTTCCGCTAACACTGAAGCGGTTGACGGCCATCTTTAAATTACCTCAATTATAAGTGTACTTGTACATTAGAATGCTCAAGGAAAGTTAAATGGTTGAAAACCTGTAAAAAATAATTATACTTCGTCACAGCTTTAACAAGAAATACTATTGATGTACACATATAGAACACAGTTGATGTAACGTCGCAGCAACCCTTTTAAGATAGCAAATTAAAATGATTACAGGGCCTCATTAATGAATTGTCCCAGGTGCGCGTTTCGTAGCACGCTTTAGCAACTTTGCACGGTTGATTGCTGAAATGTTGGAAAACAAAACACTTTTGATAGGAAGTTGCAAAGCCTTCAATATCGCTGATAAAAGAAGTTTGTACGGAACCATTACTTTGGCGAACAAATGCTAGACAATGGTATAACACTCGTGCATTTTGACATTTTTTTTAAAAAAAAGTTGTTAATTGCCCTTAAATAAATAATAAATTGTATTGTATTTTATTGCTGATTTTTTATTTAATTTTCTTGGTTGAATTGAGACTTGCACATACACCGGACAGGCAACAATTTGATTACAATCCTTTATCGCTTTCATTTGTACTGAGTTGCGGTTTTGAACATTTAAAAGTAATTAACACTATATTTTTGCAAACGAATTGATTAAGCTCTTGTGCGAACAGTTTGCTACTCATTCTAAATTTTTTTTTCATCAATAACACAATTTCAATATTTACGAAAATTTTCATTAGTACCAGTAGTTAAAATGTTTACGAAAATAAAAAAATGAAACTATAAATGAATTTATGGTACAAGCTAACTATAGTAGCTAAAGCCAGACAGCTGTATGTTTGTTGCAAAAAAAGTTCAAGAGAAAACTATGAAAAATTGAGGACATCAAAACACACACGGCTTCAACTGGAGCCGAAAGTTCAGTTAAGCAAGGCATGTGTAGTGACTAACGCTTGTACATGCACTGAATTGATAAAATCACCGAATTTAGTTTTTTGTTCACGTATATGTTGAATAACTACATTAAGTAGGATTTTACAAAACCTAGTTAAATTTTATGACTAAAATTGCTACCTCACGTTGTGATTGAATATAAAGTTTAAGCTGACTCACTTCTCCTTTAGGACAGCCTGCTTGCCTGAATGGGCACGGTCCTCCTATGGCTTCGCAATCTCCCTTGACAGGGTCCTGGTGATCTGAAAGCTACATTGGACAAATACACTGTAATGTATCTTGCACCTTGAAGTTCTACTATACAAGTACAAAGCTAGCAAACAAATGTACAGTATGACACCACCATTGACGTTGTCTCTTGCTAGTTTTTGAAGTGATATGGGGTTGTGATCTTTTGCAAAAGTTCAAGCAATCCAAAGCCGTGCAGTTACTTGTCAAACCTTTAACTAACGGATGCACAAAAGGGACGCTACAGTACGGAGCTCTTCCAACTGAAATCTCTCGGCAGGAAAATAATCACTAGATTTTCGATCTGTTTGATCATCGAATGACCAACCAATATGATTTTCTGCAAGTTTAAATACTACAAAGAGTAATTTAAGTTGTCCGAATACAAGTTTATTTTCATTTTGTAACCACCTACTTTGGAACGCTGGACGTCTTTATGACAGTTTCGGCAGCTTATGGGAAATGCTGAACAGTCGGTGTTGAGGTGTGCCTAGTAAATAGGAATTAGAATCACGTTTAGGGAACGTAGGCAAGGCAGTTTATAGCATAAAAGAATCTCAAATTAATATGCAATAATAACTGCTTCTTTGTGTTAATTCTTAAGATTTGTCCAAGCCGGACATTTGTAATACATGTAACTTAGGCTGAAAGCAAATTCAAGACAGCTATGTATTGGCTTAATCTCACGTCATTCAAACAGATGCACTTGTACGCTCACATTTCCTGCTGAAATACAAGTTGAGACACAACGAAACCAAACATTTTATTACGTGTACTTCTTTTCTTCACCATCACAGCTTCACGTACATATTCTGCTGGTGAATCCCCCCGGTCCAACACATCCCTCGTCTGCATTGCAGCACTGTCACCAGACGTTTTGACTAAATGCTTTACAGAACCTACATTGTATTTTCTAATATTTACTGTTGGGGTCAAAATAAAAATATACTTAACTACACTTTCAACCATGCACTTTATCTCAGGTGAAAAAAGAACCTCACCTGAAAAAGGTTGACGGCACAAAACCCTGCCCTATACATGTAGCCAGGCCTTGCCCCTCCAATTTCCAATTAAAGCAATGCAGCTTATGTAATAATGTCTTGATCTATAACTCACGTCTGTCTCGTTGGCGGTTATGCTTGCTCCACAGTATCTGCACTTTACTGATCGGCAAACACACTCTGACTCTAGATGTTCCACAAGATCTGATTTTTTTACCATCATTCCACATACTTGATGAGGGCAGAGAACTTTTAAATAGTCACACAGTGAAGTATGAGCCTAAGGAAAATCAAATCCAAAATAAGTGAGTAACTTTATAGAGTAGTTACAAGCTAAGAATAAAAACGTTGAAGGCCTCATCAACACTTAACTCTGTACATCAAGTGCAGTTCAACTTGTACTTCTCAGGGCCGTAGCTAGATCTAAAATTTAGGGAGGGCATTTGCCCTCCCTATCTGACGCTGGTTATGGCCCCACTTCGTATTACTACATTCTACTGAAAAAATATTCTTTAAAATCAACTTCCGGTCCAAAATTTAGGGGGGGGGGGCATTTGCCCTCCCTGCCTGACGCTAGCTACGGCCCTGCTTGTACACAAATACAGTCCCAGGAAAACATACAGTACCAGTACATGCACATAGGTCTAAAAACTATTTGATTTTTCTAGAAGATTGCAATTATACACCAGTCAATGACATAGGCTTTCAGTACTTGGATACACCAGTGCAGAAACATTGTAAGTGACTTAATTTTCATCAAGTTCTCAACTCTCCCAACATTATTCCCATTATCTCTTGATTTCATACATGTATAACCCTTGGGACAATTTAACGCTTCAAGCAGTCATTTACGTAAATTTTGCACTAGACTCTCTTCACTTATTAGTATAATATACGAATTATACCAACAGTAAAAACAATCTAAATGTATGTCAATGAAATCGCTAAAAAAAAACTTCATTAAAATAGATAAAGGCTAAATGTATGTTAAAAGGTTTAAAAAATCAAACGTTTTCGACTAAGAAATCATCATCAGGAGTGTGGAAGTTACGCAGTTTGAGCTTTTAAACCTTTTAACATACATTTAGCCTTTATCTGTTTTAATTAATCTAAATGTAAATTATACATTGATGGCGTGTGAGAATGGTCAGATTAACAACTTAAAACTGTTGAAAAGCCAATTATTTAATACTTACCTCAAACTCTCTGACTTCCCCCATCCATTTGCATCCTTCATTTTTTTGTGGACAGTGAACTTTAAAAGCAAGTACCTCTCTTTTCATAAACGTGTCAGGGAAAACCTTGATAATAGTATCAACGATGATAAAGAGAATAGGTTTAGTGAAAATGACAATGTTTAGTAATTTACTTTTTTAAAAACGTATTGCAATATTTAACAATAAAAAGTACTGACTGCAATCATGAACGTAAACAACAAAATCCCTGCAAAAAACAATGAAAAAAATGATAAAAAACATAACAGTATTTCATAAACATGAACAGTACGTTTTAAAATAAATGTAGTGAGTGTACATACTTGTGGCACTTGCGGTTTTTAAGGTACCAGATTTACCTATTTTAGTCAAACGCCCCCAAATTTTTTTCTTTTTTTGGCTTTTCAAATGAAAATTGGAATGCAAAGTCTTTCTTTGTTTTCAAAATACAGCAAGAAACTTTATTACAGATCTTGAGCCTGAATAATTTCAATGTGTTTAAATCAAAAGTGTGTGGCACTGACACAAGCACGAAAGATTACATGTACATGACGTCACAGCTAATCAGTTGCTCCGGCCACACAGTCTCTTGGTGTTGTTGTTTACAAGAACCGTCAAGTTGTAGTTCTTGTTTGTTTCATGGTTTGCAAATTCTGCGGAGGCGTTAATTGAGTTTTGAGATGGAACTTCATAATTAAAACTTGTTGTTATGAAACAAAAGGCTCCATAAGATCTAGATTAGGTCAAGTTCAAAACACAGGGCCTGTACACACAGCTTTCTTGGATATATAGGAGTTCTTCACAAGCTTTCAGAAAATATATTCTTCTGTGACAATATTAAAACCCTGTTGCACTATAGGCCAAAAGGTGAAGGTATATAAAAAAGTGCGTCTGGTACTTTAATCAACTGACACAAGGTTCATACAAAAATTTCCCAAAAAAATTCGAGGGCTTTTCAAGGACTTTTTAAGGACAACCAACACTTTTTCAAGGACTACTTTCCACACTGAGCATTGTGTTTAACATTACGTTTACCACGAAGAGTTAGTGTAACAACGTTTCGCATAATGTACACTAATGTACCAAACAGTTACATAACGCCAACTGAGATTGAAAAATTTGAGCTGAATAGCTTGAATGGAAAACTAGTTTAATCCTTTGAATTTTGCAAGTTTCAGTTCAACTCCCTTGCCTACTAACAGTTCCTAACAGACAACAGGTATTTAGTCGTGCAACTTGAGATCCAGTCTTTGTAGTCATGACACAGCTTTCATTTCGAATTATATTTGCAATGACCTCCTGACATGATTTTTAACACAAAATTTGTTGCACGGTCGAGCGAAAACAAAACTCTGCGACCTCGTGCAACTAATACTTCCTAGGGGAAGTATCAATTTCAGACCCAACAACATTTTGGAAACTACCCATGACAAACTGGGTACATTATTTCAACGCCTGAGTCACGCCGCGAGTTAGAGTATATTACTTCATCGACATTGTCTTTCCTTCGATGTTATTTTTTGAAAAAAAAAAGTGGGATAAATTGTCAAAACGCTATATAACGCTTTTGTTCAAACAAAACTTCAAGGAAATTTGCAAATTTTCAAGGAGTTTTTTTTCTAGAACAAAAGCTGAAATTTCAAAATCAAGGAGTTTTCAAGGACTGTTCCGTTTTTCAAGGACTTTTCAAGGTCTTTGCGAACCATGTAATATCATGTCAAGTTATGGAAATGTTTTATCGAATTAGATACTTTATTGTGTATATGTGTATGAACCTGAGGATACAGAAAACAACAATCTAAAACTAGGTACACACGGATCCAGAGTTTCATATTTCCAGTCCAAATTCAAAGGAAAAGTGAGCAGTCATTAAGTCAGACCATTGTTAAACATCGCCAAACACAATAGCCTGACTTAATGAGTGCTCACTTTTCTTTTGAATTTGGACCGGAAGTCTGAAACTCTGGATCCGTGTATAACAATAATCTTTAAATAATAACGAAACTTAAGTTTCACACTCAGGACAGGACCTCTGACAGGATGCCAAAAAAATCGCAAATTACGCGAAAATTTGAATGCATACTACAGAAAAGAATCGGTCAATTATGCGGAACAAATAACAAGTTGCACATACGCAACTACTAAATTGTTCTTAAAGTAATTTAATCTCGCTGCAAACAATATTTTATCAACAGGCTGCTGTTTACTGGTAAAGCAGCACATTTTTGGACAAAATAAGATGACGATCACTTATTTTCTAACCTTGTCAGAGCAAAACACGAGGGTGTCGTGCCCCATCTTTTTTTTACGGTACCCTTTTATTTTTTGAAATGCCCTTCTGATTTCCTCAGCGCCGATCTCTCTTCTCAGGTTTTTCCTTGCATAGGTTGTTTGGCTCTATTGAAACTGATTTGTTAGACTTCAGCTGGAAAAGTCGCGCTATTAGCCATTCGATCGAAAATGAGCCTATCAACTGTTATGAAGCAATTCCTGCTCGAACATGCGTAGTTAGGTTAACAGCAAACTTATGAATCTTTTTCTTTTTTTACAAATTTTCCCATGGTAAACAGAGTACATGTATAACAGAAATCGCTTTCTTGTGAAAAATATGGCACAGACAGGTTTTTGTGTAACGATAAAAATTACTGGCAAGGAAAACAAGTTTTCATCCAGTTAAACTAGATATTATAGTTACACTGGAGTCCAGGTGAGAATCGAATGATGCAAGGAACGCCTGGTGGAACGGAGCTTTAAAAATAGAAACGATTTAACGTAGCGTATTTTCCTCAGGTTTTGTTCGATTTTTTCATTATTTCAAAGGAGAAAAATTGCGAAAACTATGCAACTCTATCTTCATAAAGTAGGAATTTAGCATCTAAGTCTAAAATTCCATTCCTGACAACTCTTCAGAATCACGTGGAAAAGCTCTCAGGATACAGTGGATGCAGATTTTATTGTAGGACGCGATTCCGCATCATCAAATCCTGTCTGAGGCCCTGTTAAGGCCTACATGTAAAATGTAGATTTGTAATTAAAGTGAATACATGCACATACCATAGGCGCGTGCAAGAAAAAAAAAATCGCGGGAATTTACTTTTGTGAATGGACAAAATTTTATGTTTCGCGGTAAGAAATTTTTGTGGACTGCGATAACCTAAAATTTCTGACGTGAACTTCTTTTTGCGGTTTGACAATTTAAGAGGCACGTGGAGCTGATTTTCAACGGCCCACTAAAAGAAAAGTCAGAAGAAGTGAAAGTTAAGTATTTACTCGGTTATGAGTTGGTGATAAAAGCAGGGAGATAAAAAATACATGGACAGACCTGGAAGGAAAAGAGCAAAAAGACGCCAGAAATTAAAGAGCTCAAAACTTACTAAAACAGATATCACGCCAATGTGCAACCAAAATCAACCCGATCTTCGCTTGATACAAATCATCCCCTTTGGAAGGTACTGTATAGGTGCCAGAGGGCACACTTTGATCTCAAATCATCTCAGGATGAATTCAAAGGGATGATGAATGAAAGCTACGAATTGAAGGCCTTAATTGATAAAATTCTTGAGTTGTGATGGAAAACCCTGAGAAGAACACTGACCATAGACTCCAAGCAGTATCAAATAGGTCACGTAAAAGGGGATAAAACTCAACAGAAAGAAACTGAAAGAGATGTATGCAGTAACCTTTGGGTGTAAGAAATTTCTTCAATACATCTACATGTATGGCTGCAAGGTGACCTCGACTGAGACTGATAACAAACCACTCATTAGTAGGCTGCCTCACCATGCCTACATAACATCGAACTCTCATTCAGCTGCAGAAAGATGACTTCAAGCTAGTCGATGAACTAGGTAAGCAAATTCCAGTTGTTGATACCCTGTCACGCAACTGCATGCCAAATACTAATACCCAGACCTTGCAAACGTACCATAGGCACATGTACACTTTAAAGTATTCAAATACTCTTCAACACCCAGATCAGCGACAGAAAGCTCAGAAAAGTACAAGAAGTTACACAAAATCATGAACAGTTCAGACTCCTGCAGAACACCATACTCATGGGTTGGCCTGAACTCCGGAAAAATTGCACCCCATCCGTCATATAATACAGAACCAGAGAATCATTGAAATCCTCCACACAGGACACACGGGTGATTAACATATGCCTCTTTGAGAGCACGCTCAACTCTGTTCTGGCCGAAGTTAGCTGCTGACACTCAGTATACGTACATCTCAAAATGTCCAGTGTGTTTAAGGTACAGATGTACCCCTACACTCTGACGCCCTAGCTTGGCAGATGGTGGGTACTGATCTATTCGAATGGGACAACAAAGTCTGTACAGTTGTACGTAAGTCATGTGTAAATGCTTGTTGTCACAGAAACACTTTTTTCTCTTATTTTCGACTGACTAGGTAGTGCAACCTGGGAAATTGGTGGGTTATTGGTAGCAAAAAAGTGCGACCGACCCAAAAATTACTGCCAAAACAAAACCTGCTACATGTACTTCTTGTGATAAAATGCTGCCAAACACCTTTTTGGTTTGGGTAATCTATTGCAATAAGTCTAGTTTCCTTTTCCTGTTTCGTTTGTTTTATGTTTTTGAGATTTTCCAGATTTGGTGAAGGGTGCTTTCAAATCGTCACCCTGGCCGTTTTTGCACCAATCTCCAATTTTAACATGTACACAAGCTTATTAACACACTCACTTGATTTTGTGAGAGAAATTCTCCACACGCAAGGCACTGCATTTGAAAGTCTCCATTTCTGTAACCAAAACATATTTATTAGGTAAGAAACCTGGAAAGGGAGGGGGGTGAGAAGGGGTGTTTTAGAATCAATTTGGTATGAAACAGGGCAAAAACACACAAACTGAACTCTTCTTGAGTAGTGTGGAAAAGGGTGTTTTTCAAAGACTCTGTGTGCCAGAAACTTTTTCTTGCGGCTTTGTTCCAAAATTTCTGCCCTGGACTTCTAGCAAAACAAAAGCTACCGGCAATATGTTGCCACTAAGGTGTCTTTATTCAAGCCTGTTTGATACACTAGATATGGGAATTTTATCTTGCCTAAATTGTGGTCATGATTTCTTCTCATAATTTTGGTTAAAAATAATGATAGGGAAAAGAAAATTTTGGGGTCTAAAGTAATGTCACGATTTGAAGGCTTTGGTGATCACCCCTGCCTAAAACTCAAGTGAGCACTCCCTCCACCCCACCCCCACCCCCCTCCACACTCTTTCAATCACCCCTCTTGAAAGAAAAAAGGCAAAAGTTTTGAAAATGTCATTGAAATTACATTTTTTCAAGTTTTAACTAGCACATGCACAAAATACATACACTGTACAGTATTTGTTCTGCCATGGACATATATACTTACATTGTCATATTAACTAAAATAACATAAAAAAATGTGTTGTTTTTATATATTGTTATAATTATCATCATCACCTCCATTGCTTCAGATAAAATATAGACAGGACTATACTGTGATTGCTGTCATTAACTCAATCTTAATATTATTCTTGTAAATCATTATAATCAAAAAGGATCTACGTTACAGGTACATGTTAATTGCTGTTCAAATTACTGTAACAAAATAGAACCATGAATTTCAATATATCAAAATTCAGCCTGAAGCAAAAGACATCAATACAAGGCAATGGGAAATAATCCCTACAATTAACTCTATATTTTATTCCACAGAGCCTCATGTTGATGTCTTTTGTTTCAGGCTGAATTTTATTACAGTACGTACTGTACATCAAAAATGCATGGTCTACTAGACAGTACTTATAAATAAATGTACAGTACTTCTGCCTTAAAGCTATATCTCATAACACAATGTTACTGCTCTCTATATTTAGACTATACAATCATGTAATACTGATCAATACATGTATATAATAATTTATATATAAATACATGTATTACTATGTAATGTAATGCCAAATCTAAATCTCCCCAAGGATGTGCAATTGCAGTATTTGGTGGTCATCAGTTAGTCATACTAGTGGCTGGTGGTGATGAGTTCAGCCAAGTCTAAAACTTGGGGTTTCAAGTTTTAAGGATTGAAAGATTTGAGAGGGTGCATTACAAATCAATAATAGAAGTGTGATCCATTCAGGGACTGTTCAAGGAAAGAAAGAAGATTGATGTATCACTTCTTGTGGACTACTGCATGTGTAGCTGTATGATACAGAAAGTGATCTGGTGTGTTGCACTGCAGGTTGAACTGGTAATTTATTTGACTGTACATTAATTACATTTAGGTTTCAGACTGAGGTGAATTGTTGACATTTACATCTACATGGTTGTTGTTTAGTTTAAACATCAATGGCAATCTTGACTGCTAGCTTGACTTCTTGCAGACTACAGTACAGTATGCCAACCCAAATACTGCAGCATTTTGGAGACACTCAATTCCAAAGTATTAATTGCCAGTGCCTGCAGCAATACTTTGGAAGTTAAGCTTTGAAAAATGTAATTAGAAACTGATGTGCAAAAAATGCCGCAAACCAGATGTACAATTGATGTACATTACGCATAGGCTAGGGTAAGTCATTTATATTGGTCCATATAAATATGTTTTGCAAGATATTTCAACTTACTTGAGCAAGTTATCAAGACAGGATCTGCAGTAGCAGTGTCCACAAGATGTCTGTAGTGGGTCCCTCAACAAGCAACCACAGTATGAGCAAAGGTACTTTGAGGCAATTCCACTACGATCTGATTCATGTAATACATATCCTGGCATCTCAAGTGCCCCAAAGAATTCTCACCACTGAAGTAACTATATCATCGTACAGTATCTTCAATTGCGCTGTTGTCAGACTTGTTACAGATGTTTAATACTATAAACAAAAAAACTTCAAAAATTATGAATAAAATTTACTCAAAGTTGGCAGCAGCTGATTTCTATTTAAAAAAGGTCAATGGCCTGAGTCAGATTGAAATTCTTCTTATACATGACGAAATGTTGTTTGTATTCTGGCCTATATGTATTGTACGGGATTTAATTCATTTTTGGTCTTTGTTTTCCAGGTGTTCTCTGTTTTCTAGACAGTACCCCAGTATAAACATGGCAAAATATAACCATGTTTTTTATGTTCTATTATATATATACAGGTGTATATATGTACACACATATGTATGACTTCTGTCATACTATTTGCAAAATTACGCATATAGCTCACTCTTTTCGAGTTTGAGCACTCTGGCATACAGAGGTTCAGTCTCAAAATCCTTCTTTGAGCTGCACTGATGAGCCCTCAAAGAGCGAAACAGTACATGTCTGCAGATTGAGTATACATAAATTAT
>JAOBYE010251209.1:0-16452 GCA_025403585.1 Parazoanthus swiftii | reverse complement strand
GATGAGATACCAGTGTCACGCCAGTGCCCATTCTGTCACGCCAAGATAGTGACCTGTGTCACGTACAAGGCAGGAAGGGGGGTGAAGGTTGAGATGGTAAGGGTTGAGAGGGTGTGAGATGGTGAGGGGTGAGAGGATGAAGGGTCGAGAGGGTGAAGGGGTGAGAGGTTGAGAGGGACAAGGTGCAGTTTCAAGTATATTATTATAAACATTTTAAAGTCGGAACCCCTGTCTTTTTTCGCTCATCCCTACTCAAGGTACAGCAATACGATTGGCATTACTTAGAATGAAGAGTCTCCCACACCGTGATACCAGCCGATATTTTATAGGATGCTTCCGAATCAGTTTGTTAATACTCGTAGCGAACTTGTAGGAAAGTAAATGTTACGCACTTTATTACCCATAGGGCTTTTCAAACTTGTCACGACGAAGTTGATTTCAGTGTACAATTAGTCTTACGCTCCACTCAAGTGATGATAACCCAAGGTGAATACTGAACCCTCATTGGTCGAGGCAAGCCATGCTCCTGGCATTTCGTCAGGGGCAGTTACACACGCACAAGAGCTGACACGTACGTGCGGAACGTCTCCTAAACAGTAAACCTTCATTTGATGGTTCGACAAACTCCGATAAGATTTTGTCTTGTGCTTAATTTGTTAGGAACATCCTCATCACGAACTGACGCCTGTAAAAGTGTGTAATTGAACTAAATCGGGCTCCACGACAGGCGACAGTTAAAAATAGTTACCAACGCGGCCGAAACCTGTTACCGGCCTGGCCAGTATTAAAACCTAGCACGGAACAACCATGTAAAATACCGCATCATCTTCTTTTGTATCTTTTTAGCCTGTAGAAGTTGATCTAATAAAAGTGCGATGTCTAACATCTGTTTCTTTTCTTCATTTTATGTATATGATTTTAGTTGCGAAATTGTGCAAAACTGAATGGTTTATGCGTGTGGTCTGGTTCTTTCATCAGCCTCTTTGATTTTCGTGACAAGCAAACTATTCGTGGTCGACTGAATACATGCTAAAAGACCGGTGCACAACGAAATAAATAAATTGCGGGAAAGCTAACATTTTTAAAATTATGTATTGTAGACAAGTGGTACGTGCTCATTACCAAAGTTCAAAGACGTGGTAAGGTTAGCTTCCCACCAAGACGTGACGCCGCATCGTTTGCAACAAAAGATGTGACACGTTGAGTGACAGCCTTGCGGACTGCAACAGATTCAGCCTGTGGCATAATATCTAAGAATAGGTAACGTACGTGACGCAGACGTCTCCCTACCGTATATATACACGGAATATACCCACCAACAGTCTGGGCTAAATATAAACAGACCAGACCGGACGTTAATTGAAGGGGTTAGTATGGCTGAAGGGTTATTTCATGGCTGAATCATTCGAATTCGGACTCATGACCACAAAGACCAAAGAAAGCTTTTTTATGTCGACCGCAGAGCTAGAGTTACATGGAGCGAGCTAGTTTAAAGACAAGTCCACGCGTATCCGGCCGTTTTCGTTTGAAAACGCAACCTTTTTCTGTTACCTTTCTTAACATTTTCGCCTCGCCCCAGTGTTCTCGCACTGGTTCGTTCGCTTCCGATATCCTGTGCGAATTCTTTTGCACTCAACGAATTCAAAAAGAAAACTAGGGTCTGCTCGTGTTCAGCCCCATCCCCCCCCGGGGGGGTACTTGTCCATATTTTGGGTGCATGCATGTGTACTGCACAAGCGCCACCGAAACGGCCTTTTAACATATTTTACTGCAGAAATCGTTACCCTATTTAACTATAAGTTGGCAAATAGAAATCCGGCCCGTGGTTACTAGATGGCTGTATTTTGCGTGAAAAGGTGACGATCCACGGCGAAAAATTCGAAGTAAATTAAGAAAACCACAGATTTGTCTTAAAAACCAAACCCTTTTCCAGACGAAAACCACATCTTTTGACGCGATGCATATCCGTACAGTAAGCAATCTTCGAATTGGCGTTAAATTTTCTCTTGAACTGAAACTATTTAGCCTTTCCAACCGCGTTAACTTCATTGACGTTAATTTCTTGCTAAGGTGTTAATTTAGTGAAACGATACACTTCACAATCATGCACATGCAAAATAAAAGCGTTTTTTAGTGAAGTTTTGTCATTTTGTCTTCTTAAAGAAACTGTCAATCTTTTTACCTTATTCATCCAATCTGTCATGTTTTAATACAAGTCGTGTGAAGCTCTGTGTATATAAAACAACTTTGCTTGGTCATTCAAGGGCACTAGTTGAAACACGACGGGATAGGATCATCAACAAATTATGCAGTGTTTTATTGTATTGTTAAGCAAAAGTTTATATATGTTACTGTAAACTGCTCTTCGCCAAAAAGGTAGTTTGTGATGGCAATTGTTTATGAAAAAACGGTATTCGTGCATGAACTGCAAAAGTATTTAACAGGGTGCGGGGCATTTGTCCCAAGGCAACATGCGGGGTGTCACAGCATGGATGTGAATCCTGTTTTACAAACAATGGATTTGTGTGCAAATTAAACCAAAGATCGACATTTGAACAATTACCAAAAATGTTAAATCCCTCCAACACTACATCAAAATGACACAGCAAAAAAAAAAGAACCTCTCGTGTTATTAAGGACATCTATAGTCTGTTGACTTAATCATTTAGCAGACAAGCTCCATTTTGGTCAAAGATAAGTACAACAAATGTGAGAAGGAAATGAAGGTGGCAGTTTGAAGAAATAGTTCCCTAGACAGGATTTTGGCCCATAGGCAGGATTTTTGTTGGGCGGGGATGCAAACTTCGTAAACTTTGACTCTTCAAAGTCAAATTTATGGGACAAACGCACTTATGGCTGTTTTTATTTTTTAGTCGTTTCGATTTACGGTAGCACCAGCTGTTTTGATAAACCTATTCTGGTTTCTTCGTCGTCTTATAGTTAAACCTACAAATGCGGACCTTTTTGGGTCCGTGGCCGGGGGTACAAACACTCCGCGCACCCCCCCCCCCCATCCCGTGCCTACGGGCCTGACTCTATTTCCTTTGATCAGCAGAAAAACCTGAAACGCCTTGGTTGCCTTTCTAACCTTCCTACGATATTTTTCGTGACCACGTCATCATTTGGCCATGGCAGCCGCCATTTTGTTTTGTAATACGTAAATAAGTCAGGAAGTTATGTCATACCGAGTTGCTTTTCATGTGTTTTCTTCCATCATATTTTTTTTAAGTTTTTAGAAAAAACAAATGCTATGGCTCGTGCCGACCTTGACTTTTGGGGATTATTATGTCACAAGTCTTTGATACCATATTTGGTAATTGTTTTTCCAGCGAAACGTGGCAATACTTCTAAATGAAACGTATTTTACTTCAATTGTTACTTTTGATTTGTGTTATTTTCTTGCATCTCTTGTTAACCAAAGAGGTAGATTTTGTAATTTACTCGCTTCGTCGTGCAGATTGTATGATGATCGAAGTCAGTGGGTGTATGAAATTATGCGAGCTTCCAAACTAGTTCAATTTTAGCCTCCACGCAGACTATTCAATTGTTCTCCTTCACACCGCGAGAGGTCTGTCTTTCGGAGAGAATGAAAGTCTGCGTGAGCTAATTTAAGACCTGACGCCACAAGTTTTACCCCTTTTGAGAATGTACCGTATACACTTGCGGCACATCTCCATTTCGTCCCACTGAACGATACCCGAAGATTTGTGTCAAAATCTATACCCAACTTCTGACCAAAATGTCCCACTACACTCTTTAACGTCGGACATACTCAGTAAGGGATCGGGAATGCCTTTAGCTAGTTGTTTTCGTTTTTATCTATATTTCAGATATGACAGTAGTTTGAAAAAAGAAACACCTTCACGTAATAGATGCTCGTCAGACAGTAAAAAAAGTAATGACGCGTGACTGCTGATTACATAACAACCACGATACACAACTTGCGTTACCACATTTTTCTAAAATAGGATACTTTATAAGAATACTAGAGATTTGATTTGCCCATTTTCAAGTGCGAAATATTTCAGTTTATAAGAACTGTCTTACGGCTAGTGTCAAACCCAAGCTCGGATGAGCCCGCGTTCTCCCCGAAAGAGGTGGCCTGGGGTTCCCAGTTATGACACACGTCACGACACACATGTGCATGCGCCAGTTATTTGGCTTCATGTTTACAAGCTAAAGTTTTCGTGTTTGCATTGTTTTTGATGAAAAAACGTTCAGGTTACAATGGGCTTTGTTGACAGAAATGTTCGTGTCTGGCAAGTGACGTACCTTCACAAATCCACCTGAATGTTGGGTTCTCCTTGAGTTTAAAACTTTGTCAACGCTAAACTTGATAAAGCGATATATTTTGGCTATGATTTTGGAGAAAGAACGTAGAGAGTGGAGCATGTGTGTTTTTGCCGCCTTGAAGATGAAAAAAGGCATTGCAGGGGCGGTATTTCTTGCTTGAGAGCACAAGCCAATCAACGTTGACATGTTTCACACCACAACCAATCACCTTGCAACGTTGTCGCATTTGTCCAATCAGGGACCAGGAGCGGGCGGACTGGGGGGCGTGTGTTGGGTTCGTCATGTGCTTCCTTTGTCAACACGCGATTTGAGATCATCAACAACAAAAACGAAGCATTTCAGTGACGAAGCCGGCACAAAAGATTAAGATATTGACCGTAGTTTTGTACAGATTTATGACTCTTTCTATTTTGATCTCATTCAGAGAACACTTTAGAAAGAGTTAAGAATCATGGCCGAAGTTCAGGACTTGAATTTGACGTTTTCTGGATGTGGATTTTTGGGGATTTATCATTTGGGAGTCGTATCATGTTTGAAAGAGAATGCGCGAGATTTGTTGAAGAGGATCAAATGTTATGGTGGAGCAAGTGCCGGTTCTTTTGCTTCTCTGGCGTTAGTGTTGGACTTAGACCTCAGTGAAAGCGCCGAGTTTGTCATGAGATTGGCGAAAAGAGCCAATTCACTCGCTTTGGGCGCTCTACACCCAAGTTTGCATCTTGTAAAAACACTTCGTCGATCATTTGAAACGATACTCCCTGAAAACGCTCATGAAATCGCTTCGGGACGTCTTCATATATCCCTCACGAGAGTTTCCGACATGAAGAACACTATCGTATCAAAATATTGGTCGAAAGATGATTTAATAGAGGTAAGAAACTTTCCACTACCGTTTGGTTTTGTTTACATGCTTTGAATGGCTTTTGTCGTGTTAATCGATTTTTCGTGACGTACGTATTGCGATGGCAATTAAAACGAACCGAATGTCGTGAAAAAAACGTCTGGGCCAAGAGCAAAGGCATGCTTGTAGGCCAAGGTAAATAGGCTACAACGATTCGAAGAATCACTTCGCTAGATGAATCAGAGCGACTGATAGTAACCGACAGAGAATATTCAAATTTCTTTTCGTGGCTGAGCACAAAGTGTACAAATTATAATCTCATTATTTGGGTAAATTTCTTGCTTGAACCTGGCCTGTGATACACAATATTTACCTGTTTTTTTTAAGCTTTTGTGATGAACAAATGATAAATTTGTTGTAGTACTATCGGTGTTCAAAAGATTCGAGGTTTTCCATGTGGCATTTTTGTCCGCGTTTGTACCGAGTTCGAGTCAATCCGGTTGAACCGGATGTGCTACAGTTCAAGTTCAAATTTGGTTGTCGTCACGTAAGGCATGCAACAAACATTGCAATCTCGTTTTCTTTTTCTATTATTCGACCTCTCTTGCTGAAAACTAAATAGTGTGGAGTAAATTTTACTGTGTTCAATTTATATATTTTGGAAACGGTAGGGAATGTTGAGATGTAATCAAGTGGACTTCCTATGGCGAAAAAAAATACCCTTCGGCTTTGGCACGCGCCGTCTTGCGCAATATTGATCATGATAATAAATAATGAATGGACGATACCCTCTCTGGTTTGAAACCGCAAGCTCAAATATATCAACCATCGGATGATGTTTTCCAACGAAACCGCAAAATATTAAAAATAAATAATTTTTATTTAGAACTTTGCCATTCGTGACATTGCATTAAATTGGCTTTTGCCAATTTTCAACTTTCAGTGACACTGGTTGATTTCAGTGGTAAGGGTTTGTCAAGGGCTTGTTCACAGGTCAACGGATACCTCACCAAAATACTTTAATACCACATGTTGCAATAAGAGTTAAATCTTTCAACTTCGCTGCTGGCAAGAAATGTGTGTTGGCAAGTTATTGCAAGTACTGTATGCCCACATGGGGTCCATAATTTGTTTGAATTTTTAAAATTTATTTTCTAGCAAAACATTACATGCAATTTTTGTTCTCGGTTCAAAATCCAGTCAGCCAGATCTGATAGAAACAATGTATGATTAAGATTGCCATAAATTTAGAGTAGAAAATTAAGATTGGTAAGTAAAATTTTGGAGCAGGTCGTTTGCCAGAAATGCCATTATTAGTTATAGTAGCAACTGCATATTTATAGAATATGTTAGTTTGAAGCAAAAATCAAATGTTGCAATAAATGTATCCTTCCAATTGTTTAAAAACATCTAATGTCCACAGATATGTTCAAAAGTTTTAATTATCCATATGTAACATAAGTTTTAAGCTATAAACTTTTGGAATGCAATATTTTCAGCAATGTCAAAAAATGGAAATTTTTTATGATGACCTAACATGCTCTGTCAACAGGGTCAATCAGACAAAAATAAAGGTTGTACATGCAGTACTGACTGGTACAACCCTCTCTGTCTCTCATAATTGAAACTGTTTATCAGAGGATCAGAGTACTGATATTATGCAGGCTCTGGTCAAAGCAACTCCAAAGTCTCCCTAGTGACAGACATAATGTTCCAACTACTTACATTTTTGTACAGACAAAGATTTTTGCTGAAATGTGGAACTCCCTTTCAAATGCCCAAAAAAAGTAAAGTGAAGAAAAATTAGTAGAGAAGCAAAATTTTCTGCTTGTTTTATACAAACTAAGGTGGGTTTTAAATACTGAAAAAAACCTCAAAACCAGGTTGGGTCAAAGTGACAAAAATTATTTTCTCCATACCGCTAATGTTAAACCCAAGCAACAAATATTGACCGGCCCATAAAATAGTTGGGTCAGGTTTCTGGGCATGAAGTTTCCGACCTATCCCTCCCTTAGGTTAGGATTAGAAGCAAGGTTACATGTAGATTTAACTTAAGGATTAGGGGAGGGGTAGGTGGGTAAAATGTAGTTTCCCAGAAACCTACATTGACTAATCATGACTAGCTGGCTCTTCTTTTATTGGGTATTATTGGTTAAGTTAAACATACAGTATTCACTTAAAGGGGAAGTACTAGCGAGATTTCAACATTTTGAAATACCCTAAATCAAATTTTTATTTCAGGCTTTGCTAGCCACGTCACATGTTCCATTCTACTCTGGTTTGCTGCCGGCAAAGTTTAGAGGAAAGGTGAGCAGTTTCATTGATTGTAGTTGTCATCAACCACAAAATCAATGTCAGAAGTTACTGTACCAAGAACCCTCAATCATCATTATTGCCACTGCAAGTTTCTCTAATTACCATTCAGCAGTTTTTTAAATGACCATTTACCATAATCTCTTCAGAAATAATGAGTTCAACAACAGATTTATAGTAGATCAGTGACGTGTTCAACACAAGTTAGATTGAAGCACAGCTCATAACTTTATAATTTAATTTAATGTGTCATTTACTTTCCTTAGTGGTACATCGATGGAGGAATTACGGATAATCTGCCGCAACACTTCAAAGATGGAGAAACTATTACAGTGTCACCCTTTAGTGGAGAGAGTGACATTTGCCCTAAAGATGGTTCTAACAACTTTGCTCACTTTGACATGCACAACACAAGTGTCCAGTTTACTATTCACAATGTGTACCGAATGTCAAGGGCCTTCTTCCCCCCATCAACAGATGCACTGTGCATCATGTGCAAGCAGGGATACAGGGATACTCTACGATTCCTGCACACAAACTGTAAGTTGCTTTAACACTCACTTTCATCACAAAGTCCCCTTTTCCTTAGTAATGACTGCATGGTTAAATGTACATAACATTCACTCTACATGTAAATTCAAAGGAAATCATACAATTAGCTACCTGCTGCGAGTTCAGTGGAATTGTTCTGGTTTCCAAGCTTCCAGATCTTAC
This sequence comes from Parazoanthus swiftii, assembly GCA_025403585.1. Classification (NCBI taxonomy): domain Eukaryota; kingdom Metazoa; phylum Cnidaria; class Anthozoa; order Zoantharia; family Parazoanthidae; genus Parazoanthus; species Parazoanthus swiftii. The sequence goes on along the minus strand of JAOBYE010251209.1, from coordinate 8,294 downwards.
AAAATCTGATGTTACTGATTTCTGTGTGAAAAAGTAAAGGGAAAAATAGATTGAATTAATCAATTAATTTTTTTCATCTTTGCTATCACTGAACCAAAAACTGATCAACACACAATTCCACGAACTCTTGCAGAATGAAACACTTGTCAAAAAATGATTATTATTAGAATTAAATGACTCGTGTTTTACTATTACATCCATTAGTCAAATACACCTTTAAATGTTAATAATTTTCTATGCAATATCTTAAAATATGCTGAAACCCCTGGGGATCCCTGTGGCACCTGCACTGCCTCTGAACCTGGTGGAGCCCCAACATCTGACCAGTCTAAGTATAAACACCATTGGTATCTTAAGGGCACCTTCCCTATTTGACACTTACTACAAACAACTTAATGTTTTTATATGTTAATATAAAATAAGTTTAATTTATATTTTCAGACCCAAAAATGTTAAAGCCAGAGAAAGCTCGTAAAACATCAAGTGCTGCTTGCCATCTCCCCCCCTGGGCAGAGTACAATTTGCCAGGAAATTCTAAACGAAAGGCAAGACATTACACCAGTTCAGGGACCTCGGCATACAGTTCTGGCAGCAGTGACGAGATTGACATGTTTACAGACAGTGCAGACGATATGCAACTCATCATTGATGATGGAGAGTCAAAACTTTCTTACAGTATGTGTACATTATATACATGCAGTAAAAATAGTAACTAGTTGTTCCACAGTTTTTTCAATAATAAAGTTCCAGGGCCCAGTTGTTCAAAGCCTGATTAGTGCTTATCCTGGGCTAATTCTATAAATTATTTTTATTAACTTAATATGTAAAATATTTTAAAGTGTCTTCTCCAGATGAATTATATGGTTAACATAATACTTAATTAAAACTAAATTTTTTCTGGCCATTTCTGTAGTGCTACAGAGGACCTGTGAAGCAGTCACGGAGGCAGAGCTATGGTCATGTTATATTATCAAGAGATTTTGTTGGATTATCATGCTGGCTGCAAAGCCTGTTGTGATCTCACTGAACCATGTTACCCAAGTCGGCCAGTGGTAAGTGATTAAAATAACTGGTTGAAGTACTGGGCAAAGAGCAAAGGGTAATTAATAAGGGGTATTGTTAATATAAAAAAATATTTATAATAGTAGTTTGCCAAAATGAAGGGCTAATGCTTGAAACGTGCATTCAACCCCTTTTGGCAAAATAAATACCAGAACAGCCTTTGCTGATCATTTGAATCACACACCAGGGTTGCTATCATACTACGAGGTACAACAAAAAGTAAAACAACTTCTGCCATTTCACTATACGACACATGTGAATCATGTGTAAGTGGCTTGATCGACTGAGTGATTGTTGGGGAGGGGGGTCTATAGGGGGGCTTAACGTCATGCACTGCAGGCAGGTGATTTTTTGACTCAAGTATTGTGATTTCACTCTGCAGGGTTCTGGAGTCCCTGCCGGCCATAGAGAAGACTGGTAACCAGTATCTGGATCAGTTCTTGGAAATGATTATCACTGTGATTCACACGTACCAGGATAAACACATCGTTAACAGCAGGTTAGTTGCTAAATAAGTATGCTTGCCTGGGTATTACTTTGGGGAGGAGCTAGGGGGTGGGCTGGGCGGGTATTGCCTGGGCTGGGGGGTAAGAAATGATCCCTAAAGACTGTGCATATGTACATCAAAAGCAGGTTCATTATAAATTATACATAACATGTATGTACAGTACTATTACATAGGGGGTGTGGGTAGAAAATGATCATTACAGAACTGTGATTCACACATAAATTATTACAGTACCTGGACAAACATATCAATGGCTGGACAGTAATTTACTGTACTTGGGTGTTATGCACAAAGGGGGTGAAATACCAGGGGGGCATTATTACTGGGAACACTTTAAAAATATTCACCGGAAGTACTAACAGTAATTTAAACTGGTCCCTATAGTCACAACAAGAAAATGATCCACACTTGCCTGATATGAGTAACTATACACGAATAATCATATTACTATTAAATAGGTATATAATATTAAGAGTCATGTGTATCAAAAATTTGCTGTGTTAGTGAAAACAATAGCTGGTGAAACCCTAAACTTCTGTTTATCTCTCTTGAATTCAACAGGAGGGCAATTTCTGGAGGTTCAGTGACCCCTTGCCTTGTCAGCGACTTTGGGGCATCAACCAGAGGTTTGTTATTAATTTCATGCGAGATAATACATGTTGTATACATTTACTTGATATGAAAATGATTTTACAGTAATATCTGACATGGTTATTATCTTGAGCATAAAAACATCACTAATTATTAGTTTCACTCAGGAAGCAGCCATATAATGATACTTAAGGAATACAAACACTGAAAAATATATTTGCATTTTTAAAGTTGTCATACAGGTCTGCACACCACAGTAGTAACTGTAGTATGTTAAATATTGTGAACATCATTTTTTTGTATGTTGTAATTCTGCAATTTCTTTAAACAATATATGTTGTAATTTTCTTTAATTAATATAAGCTGTAATTTTGTTTAATAAAATAACTTTAAGGCAAAAAAAGAGACTTCTGTCAGTACTTTCAATTTGGCTAAAAATAATTTTTTCTAACTTTTAAATCTAAGGTGTGTCAAAATTCACTCGAAAAAGCAACTCCAATTATTCTACATGCCGGTGTGAGGCTGTACCTGAAGACAGTGAATCATTGACGGCATATCTAACTTGTAACACACATACAAGGGAGTCTGCAGACAGCACGTCCGAGGAAAGTGACATTGAGGTTATCTATAAGCAAAGCGAGTCGAATGGTACACATGAATCCAGCTATCAAGATGCCGAGTCACACAGCAGTTTAGTGATGGACTCATGGCTAAGGGCACCAAGTTCAACTTCCAATAATGGTTCCTTTGGAAGCCTGGACAATGAAGCTGTGGGACTGTGGGAATCTGAAGGTGGTGCATGCACAACATTGGAACAAAATACAGTGAAATCGTCAGAAGATTTTGTTTTCTTGGATGGCTATGAAACAGATGTCGAGTCAATTGTTAGCTGTGATGGCACAGATTAAGGGAAAGGTTGTGAACTAAAATTAGACAGAAATTAAATTTCTTGCCTTTGAATTTACAAAACAATTTTAGATGAACTAAAATATTAACAAATGATTGAGTTTAATTTTATTATGTCTACTGTAGGTCTGTACAGAAAAATGAGTTGATGTGAGACAAATGAAAACATTTTATTGATTATTGGAATGTGTACATACAAAATTGAATATTACAATTTATTATAAGTATGTAAATATGTAATATAGTTGTTCTAACTGTTATTACTGAAAAGACATCGCTGGCTGATCTTTACCCAATTGTTTATAGTTGCATGGGAAATTTTTTACGGTGCATGCGGTTTTTTTTTGTTTTGAAAACCTCCTATTTTGTTCAAAAAATTGATTGTTGAAAAAAATCAACATATAATTATACATGACTGTGTAAGTTTCATTACAGAATCAGTCTATTCATGGGTTAATCAACAAGTTTTAAAAAGGAGTAAAAGTTAAAGACTTAACGAGACTATTGTGTCAATAACACTGTAGGTACCAGAGTATTTTGTCAACTCCATCAAGTGGCATAATAAACTTGTGGTACACTATTTTGTGTATGAACGACAAATGTAAACAATGACTTTGAGATACAAGTCAAATTACAATATATAAACTAGCAATTATTTATTTGCTTATTTGCACCATTCCAAATAATTTGCACAAATTGCCCATTTGGGGATATTCCATTGAAGTCAAATGGTCGTCAGATTTTCCATTTAATTTCACTTTTTTCCACAACTGTGTTAAACACATTATTTTGCTTCTGGACATAAGAAATTTTTCGATTTTTCTTACAAAATTGTAATAAATAGCTTTTTCAATAATACAAATTTAAAACAAGACTTTGTTGGGTAAATTTTATGTTTTGAGCACCTTGAAGCTAGTGTTGCTGTGTGGGTCAAAATGGACAAACAAAACTTGTTACTTGACTCTTCAAAAGTTGTGTTATTGACATTTTCATGATTATTATTTTGCTGTTAAAGCAGTTTATGTTTAGAAAAAAATGTCTTTAAAATCAATTTCTTTGATGTTGTCAATCCACACAGGATCTTACATGTATAGCAGATGAATAAAAGTTATACAACTTAGATTGTATATTGTTGACTGTGAACTCCATCCTTGGCAATGGTTGAATAATATGTGGGTGGATGGAGAGACAGATGGATCCTAGACATTCTACATTGTACATGTAGTGGGTGGGCGGGGTAAGGGGGCAAATGAGTCCTAGAAATGCCAGTGGGTGGGTGGGGACAAAGGGACAGATGAATCCTAGACATTCCAGTGGGTGGGTGGGGATAAGGGAACAAATGAGTCCTAGAAATGCCAATGGGTGGGGCTAAAGGGACATTTGAATCCTAGACCTGACAATGGGTGAATAGGAAGGGGGAAGGCAAAGAGGCAGATGAACTCTAGACTCTGCCAGTGGATACAATGTAGGTGGGGAAAGGGGGAAGGATCAAAATTAATGAAAAAGGGGGTGAAGAGATAGATGAATCCTAGACCAGCCAATGGATAGGTGGAGAAAGAAGAAGTGACAGATGAACCCTAGACCTGCAATGGGGTGATAGACATGAGTATTAGACCTGTTTAAGGGATATATGTTGATATACCTTAGGCCTGCTAATGGTTTGGCGAGGAAGGGAGTTATCAGTTTTACAGATGAATCTGGGTGGGTGTGGAACAGGAGATGAAGTTACAAAAGAGTCCTTGTCCAGCCAAAGAGTTGAGAGGGGGGGGGGCAGGAATGAAGTGGCATAAATTCTAGATCTGCCAATATGTTTGGGGTGGAGGCAAAGGGGGTAGGTGGGAAAGAAAAGGGGTGAAATAACACCTGCCTTTTGGCAATAACCAGACAAAATAATGTAAATTGATTATAGATCTGTTACTTTTGATTGGTGACTTAACTGAAACTGGAAATTTTGCCTTACTGAAGAAAAATATTTGTTATAAATGTTTAACACGCAAATGGCAAAAATACTGTAACACTAATTTTGGGATCGGATGGAAATGGATTCTCCCATGCAACTAGAGCCTTACATGTAATGACAGTTCCAACAGTTTTATGCTTGAGAAAACACCCTGATTTGGCATCAGAGTGGAAATCCAATAATTTTCATGCTAATTGTTGTCATGATTTTTACGATTAGTTTTAGTGACTAACCAAATCTTAAACATTGCAAGCATTACGGACAGTGAGTGATATTTCCACAGATTATGGGTGATCAATGATCAGTTGTGTGAAATCTTACCCAACTTGCAGCGCTTGGTAGGTTTTGGAATAATGACTATGGGCTCATAATGTCAGCAGTTGTACTCAAATGCAGAACTAGTTCAAAACTATTCGAGGTGAGTCCTTAAGATTGAGAAGGGGGTGGAGGGTATCGCTAATTCCATCATTTGATGAAAAATCTCATAACCATTTTCAGTTTTAAATATGCTTTTTTCAGTAGTTACAGTACTTGATGTCAGTACCCGTCTTACCCCAACCTTATTAAATCAAAGTTACATCAACCCTTAAATCTTAATGAAGTAGCTTCTGCTTTTCCCCTTCCCATAGGCCAGTGACCAATCGTCAAATCATGCCCTGCAGTCAGGACATTTCTGATCTTTGCTATTGAGCCACAAACCTTTTATTTAACATCAACCTTTAGCATTACAATGTCGACTCATTTTAAGCACTCGCCATCAACGAGTGAACTGATCGCGTGATGTTAAGCCCGACTGGCTAATTAATGGCTGCGGCTTTCTTTGACAGTAAATCAATTTTCCCCGCTTACCAATTTTCCAGCTACCTGAGTGCAAAGGACGGCTGAATTTGAAGATTTCATGATATATTTAACTGGTTTGTGATCACTGTGCGATCAACCCATCAAAATGTTTGTTTGGTAGAACAGAACGCACGGTCTCTGCTGGCAGGCCAAGGTGTTGACCCGATTTAATGAGCGAAACGGCGGAAAGTCAGAATTCAATGACTGTGTGACCAGGTTAGTCTATCAAATATTAGTCATATATGATAATAAAACTCAATAATATCAGCTTACCTTAAGCCGTAATACTTTTACTGCAAGTCAGGTCCCTATGACTTTTTAAAAACTTTCGTTTTCTTTCAGAACACACGACGATGCAAATTGTGTTACGCTTTTTGCGCTTTGTAAAGTGAGTTGTCCAATCAGAAGCCAGGATTTTTGAACAACAGATGATTGATTCGACATGTTTCTCAGCCCTGGAAAAAGGCCAGCATTATAAAGTTTTCGACTTCCGGTAAGGAGTCAGAAAGCTCCAGTATCTTGCATGTGTCCTGCAAGTTGGTACATTAAAACTACAAGTACTTTGTGGTCTGCTCTTGTTTTTTTGTTGGTCTCGAACAACTCTCGTACCCAGACCAAACTGCGTAATACATGTAGTCCCTCGATGGCGTAAATTATTCTTGGCCATTTGCGGACTGCTTTCTTGATATATCGACCGGGGCCGGTGTTTTATGGCGTAATAAACAAATTGTTTATTTTACTTTCTTGGTAACTTTTAAATTTGTCATTTTTCTTGAAATAAAACGCAGAAATGTACTTTGAGTTCATGTGAACTGAAACTGTACTTAGTTTTCGAACCTATTGATTTTCTCGTTAATCTTGGCAAAGGCAAATACTCTATTTCTATGCAGACGTAGTAAACAAATACCCGGATCCTTAGTCTCACATTGCTGCGATTGGCCAGTGGATTTTGTTTATTGTCGTAAACGCTCTGTTTCTCTACCTAGGCCATTCTACCTTAATCGACCAACCCCACCGCTAACGGCACTCGTTTCACCGCTAAAATGCATAACGTGATACCGAGTACCTATCTTATTCCCTCCCTTAAACCATTCTAACTTAATCTACCAAACCCACTGCTTACTGTATCCGTGGCACCGCTAAAGTGCATAGCGTGATACAGTACCTATCTTATTTCCTCCCTTTAGCCGTTTCTACCTTAATCCACCCACCCCACCTCTAGCTGTGGCCGTGGTTCGGTGTTTCGTTTCGCTGTTTCGTGGTTTAGACCGTTGTTTAGAAATGCTCCACGTTAAATACTAGTAAGGCCATCCCTATAGCAATAAAATGATACCAGGGGACAGCCGTCTCAGTAAACGGAAAAATCATTGGATTTACTGACTAGTAAAAGTAGAACAAAAGAAAATAGTACTAGTTTCTCCGAGTGAGAAAGTCAAATAATAGTCTGTGTGGAGACTAACACTAAGTTGCAAGTTTTTCGTATTTGTTTTTATTTTCCCCAAAGAATAATACAAAATGTACTTTAGTTGTATATAAATTAATGAAGAATTATGCTCTAGCCTACATGAATGAACAAAATATGCTCCTGATAACTATATTTAAAAATAATGCATTTTCTAGTTTTTCAAATAAGTTAACTTGCAGAAACGGTAGTGCCGTTTGCAAAAACCAGACTTGCATGTTGTCTGCAAAGCCAGACTCGAGGTCCACCCGTCAAATGTTTTAAAATGACACGTGTGGCTTATAAAACCAGCAATATCTTAACCTTCATAAATATCTGAAAAACAGTTTATCAGCTACTGCACAAAGAAAATACGCTTTTAAATGTGCAATATTTCAAACTTGTATAACAGCGTAATATTTGTTATGTACGTGGTACGTTCACTGGAATAACTGTTTCTCCTTTGCTTTCCTAATGGTCTTCAGAGCTTTCAATACTGATAAACTTTGAGCCGATAAATTTTACTTCCTTCACAACTTCGCCAGTAGCTCGATTTCAAGTTTTGGGTTTCTTCATCCAAACTGAGAAGTGTTTTTGACAACTCCCTGGAGTACTCCCGGAGGTGGAATATAAGGGGGGCGGGGGGAGGGGGGCGGATGAGGGGCTCTGCCCTGTTTTTAGCATACAAAAGGGTACCGAAAATTGGCATTCTTTCCCTAAAATGAGTAAAGGATATATGAAAAGAACGCTCAAATTCGAATTTTTGTATGTGAAAGGAACTCTAAAATTTGCAACTTAGTGTGTGAAAGGAAAGCTAAAATTTGTGTTTTAGTAAGTGAAAGGGTCGCCAAAAAGAGTAAACGGTTTATGAAAGGTTACCATTTTTATACTAGTTAAATGAAGAAGGTATAAAATGTATTAAAGGACAAAAAAGGTACGTGAACGGGTGTTGGGTTGAGCTTCCAGACAGAGCTCCCACCCCCCCC
>JAOBYE010251098.1:1214-16454 GCA_025403585.1 Parazoanthus swiftii | reverse complement strand
TACTACTACTACTACTACTACTACTACTACTACTACTACTACTACTACTAATAATAATAATAATAATAATAATAACAGCAACAATAATGATATTAACAGCATTAATATTAATAACAACAAAATTAGACAACAACAACAACAACAACACAAGTTCTTGTTTTATTCAGTTTTAATAGCTCCATGCGCTTGCAAGCGTTTCTAAACATAATAGTTACGTTAGGCTATTACATAATACAACATTTTGGATATACATGTAAGAGTAAATCAAGCAGAAAACTAATACTAAAATAATAATCCAACTCATCAAAATTGTTCAATTATCTTAGGACAAATTACAGACTTTTAAATTAATAAATATGTCTTTAAGCCGGATTTAAAGGACGAACCTGGATTAGCGGGCGTTGATGCGTTCTGGCTCCGGTAACATTTTCCAAAAATTTGGAGCAGCAGTGGAGACGTACTGACCATAAGTAACAGTTTAATCTGAGCTGAGGCCGCCTCAATCATTTTCGTGGCGGTTTGCAGCGCGTTCAAGAAAACTTTACTTGTTTTCAGACCAAATTATGTGAATTTCCGTTCTCGTTTTCAGACCCCACAATTTATACCTGTTTCCGTCTTTTGGACGCCAAATAGCACGTTCCCACACAGCAACTGCAGACCAAGATGTCAAAACCTATACCAAAATTCAGACCAAAATGTAAAAAGCTATACGGTCTACCAAGTTTCAGATCAAAATTTTAAAATCTATACCCAATTTCAGACCAAAATATCAACTGAATTTATATCAAATTTCAGACCAAAACGGCTTAAAAACCATACCCTTTCGTACCGCACACACTCATCATATCGCTCGTATAAGGGAGAACCCCCCCCCCGGCTGGGAACAGAGTGCACAGTAGAGAGAGTTTCTACCAACAGTGGCGGTTAATGCTTCTTTCCTTACATTATTTGAAAACAATGTTTAAATGAACTCGTTGTTTATTACCCATTACGTTTAGCCGATCTAAATTATCCTAAATCGAAATTTATTTACTAGTTGTGTTTGTACTTTTAAAACCGCTAACCAAATTTGCAAGAATCATCTCATTGATGGAGGCAAATAAATGGAAGATAGAGTTTGGAGGAAACAAGGCACTCGAGCGGTTCGACGTTCATGATCACACTTGATAATGTCGTAGGGCAGCTTGTAAACAATATAGGTAGAATATCAGTCTATGCAGACAGGCATCAACTAACCACAAGTGGAGATCGTTCAATACATGTGTAATATTTTTTACCATAACGGTTTTTAGATCCGTTGTAGAAGGGTCTCATCGTCTCATCGTCTGCGGTAACGGAAGCTGTACATGAGCCCTTTTCGTTGTTTGAATAAATGGATCACATATTATGTATTTCTCCTACGTCTATAGCTCCACTCTTTTGTCCAGTCAGTTGCTAGGGTCACTAATTCTTGTTTTATCGATCTATTTCAATCAGTGATAGCTGTAATTTATAGCGCGAGGTTTGTGTTCTCTACGAAATCCTTCAATGAAAACGAGATAGTTAAAAAAACCGACGTTAGAAACTCATTATACTTTACTTCATTATCGGGCCGCCCCCACATTGTTTTCTGATTGCTATCGTTTCAAACGGTCGGTACAAAAAGCCGAATAAATACTAGTGATGCAGTCGAAAGTGAAACTTTGTTCATACTTGTGACATGATCATAAACACAAGCGTAAGAAAATTAAATAACAAAGCGGGAAAGACAAAGGGATGTGTGACGGATGGAACAGCCCACGCGATTATATCTTTTCCCTTATGCTTACATGCATCTCGCAAGTGTAAACCAGCCTTTAACCCTAGACATAAACTGGTTTTATGTGTTTTAATTTGATTTTAACCAAGGGTAAAAGAGCTGATTGCAACTGAAAAATTATGAATTGATATGAATTGCAGCCAACATATTTTAGACCAAGGGAATCACAGGGCATATCAAGTCTTGTCCCTCGCCACTTAGTCTGCGTGTCGACACGAATGAAGCCCTTGACGATGACGCCACCACTCTATTCTAAGTCCCGGGGTTGGGCCATCGCCAGTTAGTATAATTCGCTTGTGCTAAATTGGACAGGAACTGTTACGTCGCTAAGGGATTAGAAAGTTTGTCAGTAAACCGTCAAAAACCTTTTTAAAAATATTGACTTACTAGCCGCCTTGATTCAAAGAAAAAGGTTAACAAAACTTTTAGCAATACGATTGTACAATGAGGCTAATATAAGCAAAGCCAAACGATAAGACAAAATTTATTATTTTTTAAAAAAATCATCGAAGAAAATGTTACATGTTAATTAATCCCTAAAGTTAATTATTCTAAAATCGGTATACAGACAAAAAAAGTAGCTATCGGTTAACTTTTTTGCAAACCAAACTCGTACAGTAGATTTCCTCTTTGTTTATACTGGCTGTTCCCGTAGTACTGATAACGATAATCCAAACAAAATTCAACCACAACTGCTGCATCCTATAGCTTTCAGTAACCTTAGAGGAAAACGGATTTCAGATTCACTTCCTGTTTATCCTCTTCGAGAAGGCTGATTTGCTGTTCAAACGGCCAACAGTGAGCATAATTGAGCAGCGTGGACGCAGAACGCCAACGAGATCGTTACAAACCATTACACTTAATTACTGAATACAACTACTTCAGCAGCTGTCCACCTTTTTCATATTCAACTTCAGAAAACAGAGCGTGAAAAGCTCAACTTTGTGGTTTTAAGCCTTGCTCACACTTGTGAAATAAGCATGGCACATAAGTAATTTGAATTACAAAGAAAAAGACAGACAAAAGGAACGCTGATATGAGCTTGTTCCTTCTCGTCACTCACTTGGCATCCCTTTCTCTTTTCCTTTGTTGTTAAAATTTCGAATGCTTGGATATTCTTATTTCACAAACGTGAATCAGGTTTTGTAGAGATAGTGAAAAACAGAATACAAATCATCCCAACCTTCGTGCGGTTTCAAAATAAAGCTTTAAGTTTTTCATATTGAAAAACCTTCAAGCAAATAAAAAAAATAATGTAAACAATAAAATGGAAAACGGGAAGTTAAATTCCAACAGTCGCCCCCTCCTTGTTGCGTAAGCCAGCTCCCAAGTATCTCGAGTGGAATCATGCCTGAAATTCTCCAGTTTTTTCTAAAAGGTCAAAAGTGAAATCATTATGATTACACTGAGGAAGCAAGTGCCATCGACATTAGTTCGTAAATTGCAATGAAGATTTGTCGGTTAAAGATCGAGTTTCCAAGTAAATTGTCATTTTCCCAAGGCTCAGCTTACCGCGCCCAAATTGTCTATATTATTTATAAACGATGCTTTGAGAACATTTGATCGACTTTCTTTCAAATGATGTGAATGGAGTTTGAAAACTGAGTGTGAATTGTAGGATCATAGTTCTATGCAGCTGTTTCATACATTTTAGTCGACTCTTTTATAATAATATTCCAATTTGGTATTCGTAGTTCACGCTGATTGCAATTACTACCAACTCATTTTACAGTTTCAGCCTCGACTTGCTATTTTAAATTTTTCATAAATACTAGTGTATAAAGGCGTCAGACACTTTGGGTTTTTTGAGGTTCAATACACGCTTTTCTTACAAGAACCAGTAAATTTGGCCGCGGCTCAGTCACTGTTCTTAATTTCATTATATTAGGGATTAGAACCTCAAATAGTTCTTAACTTATTCTTATTTCTAAATGTGGTTCAAATCGAATAAAAGTAAGCCCAAGGTATTGTAACACATGCATTGCAATACCTAAGCCTAAGGTATTGCATTATAAATATTGCAATACGAATTGCTTGGCAGGTGCTGTATTTTTCATCAATTTATCCCCGCGGATTTATCATGGATTCGCTGAGTCATTTTCCCGAGACAACTTCCAGTGATTATCCCAGGCAATGGCAATGATTAAAAGACTGAACAACTGCGAATCATTTTTTATTCATTCTGTATTGCCAAGTTAAAGATCGAGGTTCAGTAAAGTTTTAAAAAAAGGAAATAGCTATCGAACCCAAGCCTCAGCTTGTTCCTAAATTATTCTTAAATTTTGGCCGATCTGAGCCTCGTTCTTATAAAGTTGTTCCTGTAAGAAAAAGCGTGTAATACATTCCAACATCAAGTCGAGGCTAACGCTATAAGAATGAATTTCATTGTAATCAGCTGCAACTTAGAATGTGAAGCTGGACTACTGAAAAAAGAAAGGAGTTGTTAAGCAAATCAAAATTTACCACTTAAAAACATGAAAAGACAAGCTGGCCCATCTTTTCTCTTCTCTTCTCTTCTCTTCTCTTCTCTTCTCTTCTCTTCTCTTCTCTTCTCTTCTCTTCTCTTCTCTTCTCTTCCCCAATCTTCTCTTTTCTTCTCTTCTCTTATTTTCTCTTCTCTTCCCCAATCTTCTCTTCTCTTCTCCACTCCATATCCCTAAAATCCCACCTTTCTTCGTAACAGGATACAAATGACGTCACTGCTGTCATGCGTAGTTGGCGTTTGAGAAAAACTGGAAAGAGCCTGCTTGTCAAGTAGTTGTACTAATGTAAGTCAATACAAGACTCGTTCATTCATTGTGAACCTAAGCAAAACCGAGTACAAGCGATGGAACAAACTGAAAAGCCGATCCAAATTGTCGTCCAAGAAACTGATCGCTGCCCTCGCCCATCGAGGCACTTCGTGTCATAGAGTTAAAAAACTTTGCTTCTGTGGATTGGTCAGTGCTTACACGTTAGTTTGATTAATCTTAATAGTATGCTTTTAAATTTGGGCAAATCTGAGACTTTGTTTTGTCAAAATAAAGAGTGTGTGTACAATGTTCAATCTATTTGATAGTAAGTAAGTTCAACAAAAAGTAAAATGTCCGCTTGCTTTTCATCAGTCTTATCGAAGAAATAGTTTATGATATTTCATGAAATATTTTATCTTAGTATTTTTGCTTCACTTTCGGTCACAAATGACTTTGGCGACAAAAGCTAAAACACCAACAGAGTTTACAAGTCTATTTGTTTTTCGAACAGGGATTCCGCCTGTTTCCACATGTATACATCACTAGCGGATGAGAAGAAACAAAAAAATAGAACAAGAATTAGTTTGCACATGCATTTATCTTTTTCAATCGCCCAGCTTTCGTCAACAGGATATCTAGTATCTGCCTTTTCAATCTGCATAATGTTTAAATTGCACAGATGTCACTCTGATAGATGTCTTTTGATAGAAGTACAAAAACGGAAATAAGTTATTTTGGTCAGTCATCGAGACGTCGTGTGTCAGCCGTGAACCAACAAGTTTCAAAACCGTATTTTTCTTTATTTTGAATACTGTGCTGAAAAGTGACACATTATCTGAATATTGTATGGCGAACAACACGAACACAGAAAACACAATTTACAATATACCACTGTTGCCGAAAACTGGTGTTCGACACACCTGGTGGAAATATTGAATTAGAGCCGGTTTGTTTTAGTCCAAATTAAATTTTGGTATTGACATGTCCGATATTTGACTATTCCCTTGCCGGTTTTTCTATAATAACTATTCTCTGGGTATGATCCGAGTTGAGGAAAAAAAACTTCGACTAAGTCAAACTAGTCCGACACAGTTGTGCTTCTAGTCGGTATTATTCATAACACCTGCCTATGATTATAGACTGATTAGAGACAAAGAGGCAGCAGGAAATATTTCACAAGCAAAAGTTAAGCAGGCTTTATCATTATATCAGTCCAACTAACTTCCTTAATAACTGACTAAGAGCAAGAATTTTAACTTCAAATATATTTTAAACATGCAACCCAAGGCCAAAAAAAATCTAAATGACCAATTGGATCCTCGTATGCAAAGGGGTGCATTACTGAGTCAGTAAGTGCTATAGTGTTTGATGGCTAAAAAAGGCCATGCAGACTCACAGCGTCAACTTGTCAGCTATGAAAGCAGATGGATATACTGCCAAATGAGTACTCCCAACCCACACCACCCCCACCTCAACCATCACACCCCTTCCCTCCTCCCTGGGGAGGAACATGCTTCAATTTTGGAAAAGGATTGGCCACCAAAGTCTCAAAATTCCGACCCCTTTCTAGAGTAAATGTCCCTCGTTTTCTCCCGATTTTGATAACCACTTCAGAGAAATTTCAATTTTCCCGCGGATTCAAAAGTATTAAGTTTTCCGATTAATATGGTCAACCCGTTTTAAATGAGTTAGAGGGCTGCTCAAAACGCATGAACCGGCAACCCGTTTTAATGTAAGGCGAAATCATATGAAATCATACCCCGTTGGTTGGCACTCACGAGATGAATATAAGTCATTCGAGACAAGTGTAAGAATACATAGCAATCCAGGATCAAGGGAGGAACTGATCTCCCACATGAACTATACATGTGAGGTATTTGCAGCGCCAAAGAGTCAGATTCTCTCAAGCCGCTTTGGTCTAAAATTACGTACCGTACAGATTTGATATTTTGGTCTGAAATAAGGTATAAGTTTCAACATTTTGGTCTGAAATTGGGTATAGTTTTTGACACTGTGGCCTGAATTTTGGTATCGTGTTTGGACAAACTGTGCATGCGGCGGAAACCTTGAAGTTGTTTTCTTTTCTGGGTAGGGAAGTTTGCATAACTTGGTTTGAAAACGAGTAAGGGCTTCACCAAGCCCATCACACACCCTCAAAAAAAAATTAAATTAAGTAGCCACTTCCATCCCATCCCACCCCCGAAATGTGCACTTTTAACGTTTCATGTTCCGCACCAGCGATCGTTAGCCATCATCTCTGTTATTCATGTTGAACGGAAACCGAAATACCAAATGGGAAAATACCGATAACATGCATGTAGCATCAACAATTTTTTTCGAAGATATCACTCTAAAACATTCCACCAAATTTTGGCTGTTTTCTTACCGTTAGAAACGGAATTAAAATCTGTCAAATTAAATATGAATTAAATATTGGATATATAATTTTGATCTGCAAAATAAACGGGAACTTCTACTGAGAACAGGAAACTCCAGTGTTAAAAACTACACGCTGGCACCATATGCTGGCACCAAGCATTAATATATTACATCCCTTTGGCAAACAGGAATAACTTCCGTGCGGCTAAGCCAATCGGTTTCGATAATATGACGAAATATCCATAATTAAACCAAGCGGAAACAAGTTTCATGGGAAACCCCCGCAATACGCTATTTATGCTCGGCTGTGAATGACATTAAATACACAAGCTCCGCGTATCCACAACAGATGATCAGAAAACGTTTAGAAAAACAGCAAAGCGAACACCTCTAGAGGTTACAATCTCACTTACAAAACTATTGATTTATCGTCAAACAAGTACAGGCGAACTGTTAAGTCCAGATGTCAACAGAACGAAATATTCTTGGCCTGACGACCAAAGACGCGCACGTTCTTCTCTGTGTGTCATTCACAATCAACTTCTGCTTCTTTTGGCACGTTCTTGCTCCCGGTGTGTGTAAAGTTTTGTCGAGGTATCTTAGCAAACAGAGAGGAGAAAGTTTCGTCAAATTTTACAAAGAATCACCCGGATCCTTCAACCGACTGTAAGTTCACATTTGTCTGCTTTTGAACCGCTTTAGTATGGTATTTAGGAACATTGAAACATGTTATATTTATGTGGTATAAAATGTTGTAATGAAAAAAAACTTCCGGTTAGCAAAGTCCTTTGGACTTTCATTACACACACGCACTAACGTTTCCCAATCAAATGTCCAAACTTCTTTAATACTAAATAAAAGCCATTTCGCTTAATAGTATTTAACTTAAAATTCGTTCGCCGACTTCACACAAAATACTGATGTCACACAATTTCTCCAGTTCACACAATGACTGATCGATCACTTGAACTTTGAAACTTCCTTGTTCAGACAGTTTCTGAGCACTGGCATTAATACTTTCTTTTCTCAGTCGACGGTTTCATCTCCGACCTTAAATTTCCAAAACATGTATTACTGAAAATGTCTTACCGTTGTTACAAAACTTTAAAGAATCAACCACTCTTATCGATCCTGGTACCACAGGCCACGGCTGTCAACGGTATCTTACAATCGTCTAAGAATTTGCAAACCGAATTTAATTCAGGTCTAAAGTGAGTTGGAAAAGTTTTATTGGTACAGATCTTTTGTCTGTGATGGTCAAACTGAAATCTAAAGATATTTTACAATTCATTTTAATTTCAACAAAAAAAACTGGACTGTACTGAGAGTGACCGGCCACCGATTCTGGTTTTTCTATAAAGTATGTTATGAGATGTTTCGAGATAAGGCATTTTGCTTTTTTTTGTCTACTCTTCATACGTTTAGCATTTTAAAATCAATATTAGTCCTCGGTGAAAACTTATAAAAATTTGCTCAATGTTTGGATGGTCCAATCTTTCATTTCTCGTCAGACGCTCGGCCAACCCCTTTAAACATTCCAATTTACTTAACCATTTGTTCTATTTCATAGTTCTATTGTGTTCAAACTTCGTTCCCGCAAATTTCCACTAACGGTTCTTTTCTTTTTTTCTTCCTTTTTTTGCAAAACCGAAACATTTTCGCAAGATATTTCAATTTCTAAAAACATTTAATTCTCGGTTGGAATTTTCCGCTTGCTTATTGGTGAGCTCAAAACATGCCAAACTGAAAGAACGAATGATCACTCCGTGACAGAGTCAAACAGTTCCTCAAGCTTTGTTGTTTAACAAAAATGGAACAATTACGTCAAGCGTCAAAGCAGTCATCCGGAGTTACGATTTCGATGTGCTTCAAGAACTCTGAAACGACTAGATTTGCTCAGATCTGAAAGATGCTTTCAACACGGAAACGACTGAACAAACAAAAGAGTTTTTCCGTAATTACTGCACCGAAAAAACTATTCAAAAAAGACAATTCAAAGAATAACTTTTCACAAAATATAACGGCCAAAAATATTTGTGTTGAGGAAGAATGGAAAACCGATATCGGTGAGGTTCCCATACTCCTTTTTGAAGTGCTTTTGCCATGACATGGGAAAAACCCAAATTCTTTCTCGACAATATGACCGACAGATCCTCGGATTTTCGTTTGTTTTTCCCAAACTACTGGACAACGTTTCTAATTACTCAGTTCCTGTTTTTCGAGCATCTGACCTTAAAATAAAAGATTGTTGATCAATTTTTGTCAAACCTACTGAGGTGTGCATATGGTTGCCCTTTCCTGTTACAAATCCCCGGAGACATCTCTTCTTACTCATGTTCTATTTTAGGTAACACAAAACTTTCGCTTTCAAAGGTGTCAGACAGTAAGTATACTTACGGAAACAGCTTGCACCTTGCTTAAATTTAGTAATATAAACTTTATTTATTCAACACATGAAACTTTTTGGCGTAGCAGTATAGTTGACATAACCCAAACCGCAAAGCATGATGGGACCTCTGCTGAGCTTGTATTGGTCTAATTTACTTAGTTTTGTGTTCGCCCGGGTTAATCAGGTCAATAAACGGTTTTACTTTTTGCAGACGATAGTGAAATGGACACTGACTTCTGTAATTTTAAATAAGTTATCTTCAACATTTGGTTGAGTGCACGCCAGTTCTTATTAACTGAATTATATGTACTTCAGCATTTGTTCATAGTTTCAAGTTGTTCTAAGAAGGCTTTTATTATACTTTTTGATGAAATGCATTTCGATAGATCACTTATCATTAGAAACAAGTTGAGCTTCCTATTCTGAGACGATTCCGTTTTTGTTTTGGCATTTGAATGTTCGAGACATAAAAATTAGATATAACAAACCTACTTCTCAGTTTGTTGTAGCTTTTCTAGTTTCGAGAATCTATCATTCGGTTAGTTATGCAAGCAATTTTAAAACATTTTTGAGAAGCTCAGTTTCAGTTCCCGCTTTTAAGTTTTAACTTTTTTGTACAGTTTTACGAACTACAGACTGTCTAAACTAAAGAACCTTTTTAGAATGATTGCGTCGAACTTCCAGCGTGAAGACGTCTTCTGGGTAATCATTTTGTTTATGACGTTCAAACTTTGAATCACTATAAATATTCACTACCGGTTTCGCCCACAAGAGGAAAAAGGTGCACTTTCATTCCAACTATTTTCAAAAGAAAAATACAATGTTTTGGAATGTTCTTGAAGTGTTTACTTTTTGTCGTGTTTCACCTTACCTTCAGCAAAGCTGTGCCCACATCAAAACATCCGCACTTGAAAAGACAGCGAGGCTGCACGCTTTAGTAGACCAGGCCCGTAGGCAGGAACTTTGTTGGGTCCGGGGGGGGGGGGGAACCAAGGGCGGCTAGGTACTAACAATTTTCATACTCCACGTACGTCATCCAAAGACCATTAACAAAGCCATTACGTTTCATAAATTTCGTAAACTTGGGCTCTTAGAAGCCAAATTTACCGGAGCACTTTTTTTCTTTTTTTTAGTCGTTCCGATTTACGGTAACGCAAACTGTAATGGGGAAACCTATTCGGGCTTCTGTATCGTTTTATTAATCATACAAATGCGGACCTTTTTGCACCCCCCCCTGACTACGGGTAGGCCGAAGCCTACTGACTATCATGAAACGGAATAATTCAAAACCTTTACAAGCAAAGGACTACATAAAATACAAGGTTGTTGCCTTGTGGGGTGTTTTGTCTTCTCTGGCACCGAAGAAGATTTGCCACAGGAAAGCTCAACTGTTAGAGTGCCAGCCTTACATTCAATAGTTCACTTACTGAATACTATACACGCATTTTGTTACTGAAGAATGAGGCTGAAACTCGAAAAATCAGCTAAGAACAAATCAAGAACAGCCTCAGGTTGATCAATTTAGATACATAGAATCGATATCTATGTTATGACGTACTCTGATGACTATTAACTTAGCGCTGTAAGACAATCTTTTTCTCTCCAACCTGAAGGTTGTCGACTGTTGCTTAACATTTCGATTATGATTTAAATGCCATTAGGTTTGGATCCTTTGGGTATTCATTGTTCCATAGTTGCTTTATTTCCCAGTTAGGCTAAAAAAAAAGCTATTAGCGAATAATTAAGGCTGTTAAGTTGCCCAAATTAAACAATGTACACGTCAGTGTACACTTTCTAGATATCTTTCTGTTGATGGTCAATGACTTATTTTCTTTCTTTATTTCAACAACATCATAGTTGTATCTGCAGTATAATTCTGATAAGCCTCAGTCAAAGTACCCAGTTCTGCAGTAAGATTTCATGCATTCATGCATTCAGCGAGAGCAATTTTAAAATAATCTCGATTATTTAATTAGGAAGTCATTTGCTAAAATTAGTCAAATGAAGTGAAAACCTTTTATCGTTACATGCATCGGGAAAAACGAGCACGTCTTGGTTTGATAAAATAATATTCTACAGTTTACATACGCATTACAGTCGGAACAGCTTCTTTATATCCAAGCAATCCTGCCTATGATAGTTTCATACATAAATCCTCTGCAACAGGAAATAGTTCACGAGTCGTGTTTTTCTTAGTTAACCAAGTTGAACCTGGTGACGTAACGGCATTGGACGTCATTATGTTGTCCGGTTACCAACAACAAATCCATTCCCGAATTAACGTTGGTTTCTTCGTCATTTTGAGGTGAACTGTTACTAGATTCCCGTTTAGTCTGTAGCAGTAAAATATGACTCAGCTCTGAGCAGAGCATTGCTGACGCTTTGAAGAGACCAATTGAAACAACCGGCCACACACGAGTGATAGATAGAATGGCAGTGTCAGATAGAATTTGTGACTTTAACATCGTGTTTATAGTTCAGTTCAAAACTCAATTCATTCATTCATGCATTCAATCAGTCAGTCATATATTAGGCCAGTACTTGCAGTGGGCAGGCAGACAATTTATTTAAACAGATATGGAAGCAATATGTATGTTCTGTCTCTGAATAAAGTTGTGCTAACGAAATTTCTCTGTTTTTCAACAGCTGCACAAGTTTATTGTTTTACACAGCACTTCCCGTCTGCGGGATAACACTTCTTTACACCACCGATGTTCTTCACAGCCCTTTCTTCGCATTTGACAACAGTCTAGTGATCCTTTTTTCCATCAACTTGGGTTTCTACGCCTTCAGGATAGCACAAGTTAGTTACTACCATCTCGACATACCTCATTACCAAGCCCTCCTCATACACCATATTGTTGCCGTAGCAACGTACTCGGTCATTATCTATTTCCAACAGATGACAATCTCCGGGGTTATTGGCTTGCTGATCGAAGGTAACTTGGTGTTTGCCGAGTTCGAAAGACTTTTCAAGATTCTTATGGTTCGGAAAGCCTCCAAGGTATGGAAAATAAACATGGTTCTGCGAGCCTTGTCTGCAGTAATTGGAAAAGGGCTTGTACCTTTTGGATTGTTGACTTATGTCTTCATGACGTCATCACAGGAACTCTTCCAAATGAGCTACATCCCGCTGGCGTTTTTCTTCCTAAGCCTTGTTTTCTTCTCATGTGTGAATTTATGGTTTATCAAGGACATTCTGGAAAAGTGCTGGCGATACTTTAAATATCTAGGCAAGCCTCTTCCGGTCACTATATACAGCAGTTCTAACCGTGGTGTCATAGGTACAGTGATCAACCACGATGGACTTTTAAAACTGAGCCAGCAGTTTCACGGGGCAGAGGTTAACATAACCTGTAACGATCTTTGGGAGGTCGACGCAAGTCTATATGAATACAAACAGAAAAATGATGAAGAGATCCCGATAGACGAAGAATCTCCGTCAGTGATTAAGACAACAAATATACTCTAAAACAAATGCAACCTAAACCGTCTGCTCAAATCATTTAACTTTTGAAGCAAACTTGAAAATGTCGTAGTGTGTACCTCGAGACTATACTGCATACCATCGTGGATCTAGCTAAACGTTTAAGCAAAAGTTCACTTTGTCGTTTATAGTTTGTATTTTGTAGTTGTAAGTTATGGTTTGTAGTTTTCAGTTTGTAGATTGTATTTTGTAATTTACGCGAAAAGTGAACCTTGAAAAGGGGGATGGACCATTTGATTTTCCAACAGGGGAAGATGAACAGTACCATCTTTTGCTTATATTTTTTGCGTTTCTCTTGCTCCTTTTTTTAGTTTTTCACTGAAATTATAACTTCGTGTCATCTTTTCGGCTACAGCTGTAAAATGATTTCGTTAGTATTATTTCGAACTTCATCTCCCCAGTCTTGAAAAATAAAATCAGATGTTCCATTCTTCTGTTCTGTGCTCCAGATCGGACATTTGAGAGTAAAACGAATTCCATCACATAATTACTGAATATATCAAATACAATGAATTGATTATTGCTCATGAAGCACAAGCCAAGTAAATCACTCCCTACATCTGATACTTAAATGCAGCACACTGCAATAGACATTGTCAGCACAAAACGACACAACATTTAAAAAGCAAATCGAGGTGCAGCGCTCGTATGCATTTCTTTGAACTCACTTTGGAAATCGAAGATAAACAGGTTTCCTGTTTGGAAATCGAAGATAAACAGGTTTCCTGCATTAGCAGCAATTAATGCTTAAGTTAAGAGTTAAGTCTTAGTTTATCAAAGTACGATCTCGTGCTTCCGAAGACTCGAGGTGCAAGTTTAAAGCTATCATTTGCAAACTCCACTGTATAGAATGTTAGGCTCAATAAATTGGGTTTTTTTAGTATGACTGACCTTCTACACGAATCAAAACGTGACAACTTCAGTTTTTGTTTCATGTTGCCATCTTCTATATTACAACTGGAATGAAAAGGTGGTCGTAAAAATATAATGAATGACAGGAGATAGTATGCTATGCCTTGAGAAAAACCCCGCGGTTAACGTCGAAATGTTTGGGGATGCTAGAAAAATGTCCTAAAAATACTTCACCTCGATAAGTACAAAAAGTACGCTGCTCTAAGAAATTCAAAGAACGGATACTCGACTAGCAATGCCATTTTTTGTCCACCATATAAGCATCAAAGATTTTATGTTAGGGAGTGGCGGATGCTCTAGAACGTGCCTATTTTTTTGTGCACTTTTTAGATGAAGTTTTTATGGCGTCTCATACTATGTCAGAATTTGTATAATAGAGACAGTCACAATTAACTTCTTTTTAAACAGAAAATATTTCTATTTATAAGCACAGAGATAAGCTTGCAATTACGTTTTGTTTCTATATTTATTGTTGCTACGTACGTAGTTATTGTTATACCATTATTGTTAATAGTCATTGACATAAATCATAGTAGCACGTTTGATTAGGTCATATGGAATCTGTACTTATAAAACACTTGGTTGAATAATGCAGTCATATTGTTGGTTTCAGTGACGTTATTATTCAGTTTGAAATAAAGAATTTTCTATTTGAGTTTTTACTTGGATATATTGTGGCTCACAAGGAATGGATCCCCATAGTTAATTGAGCGAAATGGTTATGAAACTCGCCAGTCTCTTTGTTATAGGTTTTTGTTCTTTACCTCTTTTGTTCGTTGGCCTTGACCGTGCACAAAACCCAAAAGGTATTGAAATGCATATGAACAACTAACCAGTAAAAATACTGTCACGGTTTGTTCAACCTAAGACAAAGAAGCTTTGTTCTATCAACTATGATGCAATAAAACATAATAACAGTAATAATAAAAACAAAAATAATTATAATTATAATTATAATTATAATAGTAGTAGTAGTAGTAGTAGTAGTAGTAGTAGTAGTAGTAGTAGTAGTAGTAACAATAATAATGGTAATAACGACAACAACAACAACAACAACAACAACAGTAGTAATAACAACAACAACAACAACAATGATATCACAATATTTTTATTGAAACATGCAAAATGAAAAGCAATTCTGAATCAGACAAGAATGTGAAAAAACCTTACAATATTTAAATTTGAATAAAAGATTTAGACATTTAGGCAACATTTCAAGGTTGAAATTACATAAATTATGAAAGTCAAGGAATAAAAATCTCTGCAGCCTTCGCGATTTGCTTAAAATGTTCAAGGGTTTTGATATTTTTCGTTCCGTTGCTGAGCCAGTTCCAAGTTTTTATTGCACGATGAAAGAAAGACCGCTGGGGCAGTTGAAGTCCTGAGTCAAACGATTTTTAAGTCATCAGTGCATTGCCTTGTGTTGCAGAGATGTATGTCTGATCTAACTGATAGTTTGGTGCAGAAGTTTAGTCAATACACCTGCCGTTAACGAGACGTCGAGCATCTTAATGGCGTCAATTCACCTCCCATAATTGAAGCA
>JAOBYE010251097.1:9466-32041 GCA_025403585.1 Parazoanthus swiftii | reverse complement strand
CAAGTAGAATAAGCTGTTGAAGTTGAAAAGCCAAATTCTCCCAAACTGCTTATATAGAAAGAGTGGAGCTCAGTTGGAAGAATTTACCATCACACCATTTGTCGTGTTTGGGGCTTACAGGGTTAAGAAAGGATTTGTTTTCGTTTTCGTTTTTTTTATTTAATCCTTTTTCACTGCATATGTACATAAAAAATAGTTAAAAAGGTTAAACGTAGTTACAAAAACATGTAATAACGAAAGAAAAATTGATGCAGTGGGGAAGGAATAGAAAGAAACATTGAGAACCATGCATGCTACGCTATTCCACCTGAAGAATTTACAACGCAAACAAATTAAACAGTTAGACCAAACAAGTTGCTAAGAAAAATTACACTAGGAAAATACATAAAACTCGGTATCAAATACAAAATTATTTCCACGAAACATTTGGCCGTTCAGAGTTAAAATTCAGTAATTTATAATGATTCTCGCAGAGTAGTTTAAATGACGATGGGTTGTGACTAGTTGTTTTTAAGTTTTCGGGTATAGATTCTTTTAGCTTCAATTGTTAATCAAATCGATTTAGTTAGATAAGGAAACAGTTTTAAGAAACGAAGTTCTCAAGGATCATTCAGCTGCTGTTAGGATGATACGTGCGTCACAGGTTAATCGGTTTCGCTGAATTTACTGCTACATAACTGTACTGACCCTTTCTATCGTCCTCCAAATTAAGCCATCCAGTGATGCAAAATGCCTGCAGTGTCAATATTATAAATTGTAGTAGCAGTTGTCTTTGCCGAGTAGTGGGATGATTGATTAAATGACTTCTTTTTCTTAATTATTTTTCTGCTGTTCAGCCAAATTCAGGAAAGATTTCGCAACATACTTAATAGTAGCACTCTCGTACCCAGATTCCACGCGACCTACGGTCAAACGTTTGGCCCCAGGCCACGTGGATTCAGATACGAGGGTGGGACAATAGGGGTTGGGTTTGGCAGCTTATACGATATTTCTCAATCTATTATTTGTCATAAACCTCGAGATGTGAACTAGATATTTTGCTTGTACCCTTGTCAATTATCGGCAAATGTAAATGGTTTTGCGTTTTGTACCGCCGACATACACTTTACCAAACGGTTCATTATGTTGAATTTTCTAAATTTTAAAAACAGATTATACCAATTCTGCTCTTGACCTTGTCTGAATGAAGGTTGTTGTTGGATATTCTGTCACCAAAGTTATCTCTTTTCGGAGTCAATGCTAGAAGACGTTTGATAGAACCTATACCACTGCTGTAAGTGATAGTGATACTAACTAACATTCTTTTTACGAGGAAGTGTCACTTAAAACTATTATTAAGAAAATGAACCACAGCAGAAAAACAGTACATAGTTAGTCAGTAATTTTCAGCGATTTCAGTATGTTTTTGTAGAACGTTATTGCATATAGTATTCGAAGTTTACATTTAGACTTTAACAACGCATCTTTTCCGCATAATTTTTGATGCTCCATACCGAAATGTGTTCTTTGTATACATATGTACTGAATTACTAATTCTATAATTAAGTTTCCTAATTATCTCATTTGCCCTAATTTATCCTAATTTCTCAAATTTCTACGTTTTAGAATTACCTTCAATTAGTATCGAGAAGTTAAACTACTTGGAGGGGACTTTTCTGTTATCTAATTTTGAGTTTAAATGATTTCGATGCACAACATCACCACCTGGTTTCAGTCGATTTCCTGAGCTTTGCTCGCGTGCTTTAGTTTACAATGGCGTGTGGCCTGTGAATTAATTCCCAGTTGTTCATTTATTTTCTTTGCCAACAAATTTCCACACTTGCGGCCTTTGTTCCAACTTGTGGCAGTTGCTTTTATACAGAAGTAGCTGATAAAATAGCAACCAGCAAATGAGTTCCATTGTACGACTGGGTCAACAAAATAAAGATATTATTAAATTCCAACCAATTAACAATGGTGAAAAGTTAGGAAAACACTTGGTTTTAGTAGAATTTCTGTAACCAGGTTCGAAACAAAAGACGTTAAGTTGGGAATTTCTATTGTTTTGATGTTGTTTTTGATGACCATGAAAAAGCCCGAAAGAAACGCGAGCTGCCGCTTAAGCGCCTTGAAAAAGGCTAGAGCTGTAGTTTTGTGTTTCGACTTTAGCAGTTGGACTTCTTAATTTGACACGGGTATAGTTTAAGTGTTTTGACATGGACTAATTGAAAACACGCACGCCACGCGGTCAATACAAGTCAAAAGTTTGCAGTTGTAATACATAAAAGTGTACAGAACACTAATATCTGCACCTTAATAAACCACGTGCCATTCCGCTGCCAAACTTGTCATTTTTCAGTTGTGTTTTGAAGGTGGCGAAAACTTTTGTACATTTGAACGTTTGCACGTGTGATAGTTTTATTAACAAGTGCATCAGTGATTTTCGCAGAGGATTCAAATCCGAGTTCATAAATGTGTTTTGAAATATCCTTTTGGAATAAAGAGCCCCAGAAAGTAGATATTTGCGACCGTATTTTCAGAAACGAATCGAACACTTGCCAACCACATATTTAAGAGCAAGAGGTTACACGGATGATTATTTAAGAAGTTCTTTTTGCAAGTCTTTTGTTCGACTTGTTTTCTTCAAACACATTTGGATATTTCAAAGGATTACTTGTTTAAAGGGAACAATAGTTGATCTGGTTTTTGCAGGTACGGAGATCAAATGAACACATTTGTTGTTGAGCTTGAAAAGGTCATGACATTGCCAAGGTGAGCAGAGAAAGAATTCACCCAGATTTGAATAGTACTTTGCTTGGTACTTGTAGACAAATGAGGCGTTGATTAAATAATATTGTTTGCTGAAATTTGAGATTACTAACAATGATATGGGGAAGAAAATCTCTAGTAAATATTTGCCCAAGAAGAAAGTGAAGGTACATCCGAAGTCACAACACAAGATCTGACGACAATCGTGCACGTGTAGTGGTCGAACTCAAGTTATTGTTGTTACGGGCGCGATTGAAAGGAACTTGCTAATTTTAAAAGCTAACTGTAAGATGACAGTTAAGAACATAAGCAGCTAATTGTTTTTATTTCTGGAACTTCGCGACAAAAGACTCAGCACGGGCTTTTCAATTTGGACGTATCTCGGACAAGCCTGGCTATTGTGTGGGCGGCATGCCGGCTTAAGTTTGACCTTTTAACAATAAACAAAACCTTAAGTCAACTGAAAAGTGATAGTTTGCTTTTCGTTCAACAGCAGGGCTTCATATTTTTGTGGGTTTTCATCTTCGTGAGTTGTCTTGAAAAGCTATGGTAAAAGAGGTGCAATTTGTGACCAAAAGCTGACTGAATCCTTAACCGCTAACTGAGCAGTCGAAGTGTTTAATTTTCCCGAACTACATCAAAGGAACAAAAAGTCGCGAGGGAGTTTATTAGATCACATGCTCAGCATTGTTTCAATACAAAAGAAATAAAACGGGCCACGCATCTTCAAACAATTCTAAAGAAAAGTCTTGGCAAGAGTTTTAACTTTAAAAAAATAAAAATGAATTTTATAGAGCGATTAAAATTGACCGCAAGTGCGTTATTACTTCTGAAGATGCTAGGAGTAAAAATAATTCGTTGGTAAAGTCCTCCGAGGAAATGTAAAAAGTAAAAGAAACATGTTTCATAGCCTTATTTTGTCTCTAGTGGCAATAACAGAATCGAAAGAGAGTGAAGTTTCTTGGATCACAACTTACTTTGACTAAGTTGTACTTTACGTTTAATGATCAAAACTTACGTTAAACAACGTAGTTTGTTGAAACGACTCGACTTTAAAATTGTCCAAGTGTCTTTAGATCCGGGAGTAGATGTGATTAAAGGAACGATCGGAAGTTGTTGCCCCACCAATAAGCGAAACATGGCCGGAGAAGAGCACAATTATGTGCCGTAATAAACTAATACATCACATGACAATTTGGGCAATTTTTCTAAGTTGAATGGCGTGCAAAACAGTGTTCATAATCATATATTCATTTTTATGTAAAAACTTTGAGGCTGTTTAAAAACACTCTAAAACATCTAATCAACCCTTGATTCTACGAATTTTGAAAATGGCATTCAGAACTGAGGCGTCTAAAAAAAGCAGTGTCATTTCAAATTTGAATTTGATCCTAAACTGGCGATTTTAGTAATCATATTTGTTAATTTCATTCGGCTCAGGTATAACCAGTTGAAGTATTACAGAGCAATGCGTTTTCAGATTATAACCGGCTTAACAACAGATGGTTAAGAACAGTTGAAGCTGAGGTGTTTAACAAAACTAAGAACGCTTAGGTTTGGCTTTAAAGAGCCTTTCTCAAAAATAAAACTGAAAGAGTGCATATGCTAATCTTAGAAATACTTTTATTGTTTTTAGAAGAATGTTCAGTACAAAGATTTTTAAGCCCTTTCACAAATTGGTATATACAGTAATTGAAAATAAGGGAACTGCTAACACTTGTTGCACAAGGCCTCAGTTTGGAAGCCTTGGACGGCAAGTTGGCAACATTAATGTCGGAGATTCGGAAAAGTTTTTAAAAGCTCGATCTGTTTGTCTGGAAAATTCTTTTTAATGCACTTACACGGATAATAGTAAATAGTAATATGTTGCGCGTGTTACCATTGCGGATATATGCAAATGCATTACAATTTAAATCAATTCTGCTAAAATTACGATAAATAAATTAATTAGTTAAAGACGAAAAATACAACTGCAACTACCATAGAACGTTTGAAATGCTAGTTTAAAAAGATTGGTCTTTAAGGTGGTTTTAAAGCAGGCAAAGAATCGATCATAAGAAGTGCAGATAGCAGGTTGTTCTAGTGTTGCAGACACATGCGTATGTGTGTATACACATACTACTGTTTTCCGAAAAAATGTTTGTATGCCGTGGTAAAAAATTGTTAGAAACTCAGTTTAGAATGTTGTGAGAAGTTGTTGCAGATTTTGGCCAGTTAAGAAATCCCGCTAACTCCTTCGCAAAAAGTGTGCAAGGAAAACCAAGAAATGCTTTAACGCAACTCAGGGACATATCAGGGGTCCCGGCCTGCCCCAAACACTCCCTTTCCTCCAAAACAGTGTTACGAAACTTACTTGGGACCCCCTGTCTCATTTTGATTCTCTACCGTTATTCCTTATAACTGTGTGAATTGAACTTTTTTCTCTATTCCAAATAGAGCGTTGAAGTTCTTTCGGGTTTTGTTAATCGTGGAACTTGTTAACAAATAAGATTTTGGTAATATTTTTTGCATTGGTCTAAAGATTTGTCATCCCTTCGGGGGATACACGTTTTTTTATTTACTTCTTGTACTGTGTTAACACATGCTTTGTACGTGATGGGGTAATGTTTTTAAAAATGTCCCAAATCAATATTTACAGTTACCTTCGTTCATTCTTGCAACTCCGGCGGTCGTTCGTGGTGTACAGTAAGTGATTAATGACAAACTAGATCCTTTAACGAGCCAAATGCTAGATTACGATGGCACGAAACCACCTGAATGGAACCTGGATAAACCATAAGAAACCTCCCATTCAGAAACTATAGCAACTCGAGTAAAGTGCTTGCTCAAGGAGACAAAACAGTGGTCAGTTCGCGATCTTTGGATTACAAGTCAGACACACTAACCTATCAGCTTCTGTACCACCACTTAATCAGGTTGCTTTGCAATTACAGTTCTATGCGTCTTCTTTAATTAAAATTGTCATGCCGTGGAAAGCTGACGATTAACTGACTGAAAGGAGAGAAAGGCAAGCGTAGTTCTGTATAATGCTCATCGTGCATACCAGGGAATTGTACTTTGTTCAGAGTAATGATACCTTTTTGCTTGGGCTGTAGAATTGATTTTTCCAAATTGTTTTATGTTTCAGATAGCTCATTGCCTATAACTTAAAAAAAGATTCAGAAACCTTTACCACCAATATGAAAACAGTTCATTGTAACAGAGTTAGCCTTCAGTTTTCTAGCCTTCACCAAACCCCCAATTAAACTGATTGATTGGTTTATTTTCACTTAATCGAACGAAACCTTGCACAAGTGACAACTTCTTTTCACTTCAAGTAAAACGGGTGATTAGATTTTACAAAATGACTGAAGCCAGCGTTTGGAATTTCTTTTGAAACCTCCTGCGATCCGTGAAATCTGAATACGCACTTAGTTAGAATGAATTAAGGGAAGAACTCGGCCATTGTTGTTGGCAGGCAGTTTATGCTTCGGTGATGAGGCTTTTGGAGTTATCATTCGGAGTCTGTGTTAAAAACAACTAAAGCGATAAACTTGGCCACATGTCAGCGGCACATTTAGCATTTTGAAGTGACTACAATGTCTAAGAACTGGACCGGCTAATCAGCTTTTCCTCCTCGAGTTTGGAACAATAGAACACAAGCAGAAGTATCCATATCAATAAGTTAACAAGCCCGGCACGGGAATGGCCGATGGTCACTTAGTAAAAGTACAACAAATTTCCACTAATTGATAGGCCAGAGCAAACAGAGAACAAAGGATCACGTTAACCGCATCCAAACAACGCACAAGTTGGTCGCCACACCGGACAAACAATCACAACATGGAACCGATACATTACCGAAGAATGCAACGAAATTATGTTGACTTGCTCAATTAGATGGAATACTTACTGATGAATAGAAACATATGCGATATCTAGCAACAATGATATAAAAAAGCCAGTCACTTAGCTGCATGGGACAGAGCTATAAGAGAAAGGGGAAAACATTTACAACGAACTGAAAATTAAGGCCAAATAGAACATATTTACATTATCTTCGACGCACTAATAAATTACTTGTGGTTTACTGAATTGGAAGTGTATAGGCGGTTTGAACACTGGGCGTTTTTGTGATATTTTCCCTTTCGACCCAGATAATCGGTATAAGCCCCATAATATAAACACCGAATTATCCCATTGAACTAATATCCAGAACTTTAATAGACTCTGACAACACATTAAACAAATTATACCCATTTTAATTCCTTCTGCTGTGTTTTAGTGCAGGGCTACTTCTTTTGAAATGAGTGCATTATCCGACTTCAAACTTCAAGTGTAATTTCGGAAAATCAAGAGCAGATGGAAAAGAAAAAAAATACAATTAAACTGGTCAAAGTCTTAACCTATTTTATTTGTTATGAATAGCAATTTACGGGGCGGGGATCAAGGAATAAACAGAGGAGATGGGCTATAAAAGTACTTTGTGTTTTCGCGTCTTTTTCTGAAACGTGTAGAATCTTTGGTAAACAGTACAAAATCTGAAAAAAGTTGTACAGAATTGAACAAAATGTGTGCATGTGAACCATTGACATATTTTTGCTTAGTCTTTGATTTTAGCGTTACTTGGATCTTTTGACCGAGCCATGCTTTGCAACAATGCAAGCTTATGGAAAACTACAAAAGAAGAATAAAACAGAATGGAAATCTTCAGTAATGTATTTGGTTTTTATTGTCGAAGGTTTGGTTTTATTAAGACGTCAAGGATGAAAAGTAAAACAGTGAATGACAGATAAAACAAAAACTGAATAGGTTATGCAAAACCAACACTTTTTGTGAATAGGGAAATTTACATTGTTATCAAAACACCTGGTAGAGGATGATTTATGATACCAGTGGCTCTGTGGAAGACGATTTTACCGAAACATTTTCTACCCCGTTAAATTTTTAAAATCAAATCAGACAGGTAGATCGAACACTGAAGTCGAGACCATTCTATTGAGGTGCAGTACTAACGCTAATGCTACGAAAGACGTCTTTTCTTTATTTAGTAGAATGGAAGAATATCAGAAAGAGAGCAGATGCTCTAGAAGAGTATTTAGAATTACCAGCGCAAACTAACGGTGCAAAACAGTTCATCAACCAATTGGCTCTGATATTTAGCCTCATTTGGAACACTTTTAGTTTCTTTACTAACAGACATCAACCGTATGCCTGTATACCCCGATGCGGACTGATGATAAATTACTCCATCGCTTTCTAACTAATCATAGAATGAAGCAATCGCTGGAAAACCGCTTGTAGGATTTTCCCTCAAACAAATCTTATAGAGGATCACTGAAGTTTTCTAAGGCTGAAATTGTAAATTCACTCGGCTTGAGACAAACCGCAGACTGAAAGGCAGAACAGATGAAGCCCTTCGAAGATATTTGAATCCTTCTTTCTCAATAATCCGCCATTGTAGATAAAATATGTTCCTTTAGAGCAGGCCTTAACGCACCTTTTATTCGCCGCACAAGAGCTGACAAATCCTAATTGTAAACAAACTCTTATGGCGCGCATGGCAAGGCATGCGACAGGGCGATAAAATAACAATAGTGTCCTGATAGAGGGACTTGGACCAGTGGGCTGAAAATGCTCGGTGAATTTGCTGTCGTTGTTTCGCTACTGTTAGTGCATGAGATTATAATAGCCAATTATACGAGAACACGAACTGACGTTTTTAAATAGAAAGACTTGCAGCTTAGAAACATTCTATTACCGTCTGTTTTCCTAGATTTCAGTAAAACTTAACTATTTTGGACGCTTTTTTATTTTTTATAAACAAACTTAAAAAGAATACTGGAGGCTCATATTTGCCCAATTTTAAGAAAAAAGCTGACTGAAAATCCTAGGATTAAAGCTCTGTTTCAATTGTATAAAGGCTTCATTTTCAACTAAAGCGGTTATGCATGAAAATAGAAACAATTTAAGGTAAAAAATGAAACTGAGTTTCGCCAAAAACCTATAAAGCACTGAGCCTCGGCCAAAATGACCTGGCTATTATATTTTAAAAAGTGCATTAGGATTCCTTACACTCGCGCACGAAAAACCCTGAAGAAACAATTATGTGACCTTGGATGAATAGAGATAGATATCTACCCGCATAGCAATTGTTGAAGTAATATCTATATATTTTTCTCTTTTTTGTGTCTTTCCTCTTTCATTTCTTAATTTATGACATTCAAAGCTAACCCTGCTACTTAGAGCGACGTTTTTAAAAGAGGCTGTTAAAATTAGTTTTTACAGAGTACAAGCTCTAGAGAAGTAGTGAATGGGATGGAAGCAACCGCAGCGCAGACTTTTTAAAGCCGTATTTTTATATTTGGTTATTTCACGAGAAAACCGTTATGCTGGTACGGAACGATGTTTTTCTCGTTCGTTCATTGCCTTTGTGTGGTGCATTATTTACTCCTTATCTACCAAAGACCTAGAGAAACAGTAAAAATTATGTCGGTTGCTACAAGTTTTCAGAGGTTTCATGCAGGAACTGTTAAGAACTTTGCAACGAGGAAGTCGTGTATTATTCGCTGCTGGAATTGCTGTTGATAGCCCACGGCTACAACTACTCAACAATTCTCTCAAATTACCAAATTAAATGCCCTTTGATAGTTTTAAATACCCACCAAGGAAGCGAACTCAAAACATTCTCTTTTAACAATGCCCACTTTTTAAAGCTAACAAACTCTACTTAAAATTTTCTTCCAAAACTGTAGTTTCAGGAAACGAAATGATAAAATGGACAAATTGATTTTACGACTCTGCTTGACAGATAATTTCGTTTCCGTTCAAATATCATTCGATAATTACAAATCGGAGTTTTCGTAAATATGATTTGCTTAAAATGAATATGTTTGCCCACTGAGTGTAATTTTTTCACCGGAAATTAGCAGTCTGATATTTATTACTACTCTTTTACGAATTAAGCTTTAAATTCACCTGCCCAGTGAGTTTTCTCACCAAGATCACGCATTAATTCAACTCACTTGAAACTTTTAAATCGTTATGCTACACTATAATTTAGCTATTAAATGCCACTTTTGTTAAAACGTTGTTCGCCTGTACTCGATGAAAATTGCAAAATTGAACAAACTCAAGGAAATGTCAGAGCAAGAAAGTTTTCAAAATCAACCGGATAAAACATTCAGGATGAAAGAGATAGGTCTTTGTTATATGTTCCAAACGTCAAACGAAGTATCTAATTCAGATATTTTTGCCAGTGGTATTTTCCCGTTTTGGTTTCAGTTAAGAATGTGTTTTATACGTTTTAGCTATATTAATATACAGGTAAGCGATAGACTCCAAACTTCAATTTGTACCTTTCACTTTCCTGTTGCATTATATTTAAAAGTGCTAATGACCTGACAAACGAAACAAATACTTTTTTACAGCATTTAAAATTCTTACTAATTAGTGTTTCGCGTTGTCGAAATTGAATTTTATATTTGCCTGGGCAAGATTTTGAGACATGATAATTCTTCTAAGAAGCAAAAGTGTTACAGAGTTTATTGACTTGTTAAACATGAAACCCTTCCAACATGTTTTTCAATGGTAATTTGCGTGGAGCAAAGTAATTATAAGCCTGTTATTATCGAAGCCCTCTTAGTTTTGTCTGTTTCTTTGTGCCTTGCAACGCCGAAAGAGTTATTGATACTCGAGCATTGTTCAATTTCGATCAAATTAGAGCGCACGGTCTTCAAGAAAAAGCTCCCGCTGTATTGATAGAAAGCCCTTGCAATTATGCCAGTTCAAACACAAGAAATGAAATTATTTGACAAAGGAAAGAGAAAGAATCAAACAGTTTACACTCTTTAAAAGAAAATTCGATTGAAAACAAGCAAGAAAAGAAGCAGGCAAATTCTAAGATAAACATTTCTTTTAAACACCGAGAATCGAGCGATTGCCTGACAAACAAATTAAATGAGATAACCCGCAAATTAATCCAAGGCTTTAGAATCGAGGTTTCGTTATTTCGCAGTAAAGTGAGATGAAACTTCGCGGCTATGTGTTTCAATCGGCTCAACTATTCTTGGCTGCATCTGATAATACAAATTCGTACCTTGTCCGTGTAATGGGAATTCTTCTTATCCATAAGGCAGCTGGTAAAGCGCAAAACGGCAAAACGATTTATGAGGGCACTAAATTGATCAAGTTAGCCATGTACATGTTGTGCTTAAACCTTTTTTTGGTTCTCAGAAGTGCTTACATTTTAAAAGTGCGTTAGAATTATTGGAAATAAATTAAACAGCTTTTAAAAATAACGTACAAATAATTGGAACTAAATTTGTTCGAAATGCGACAAGATAGAAATTTAATATTCACAGCCTCTCCTAATTACCCACAACACAACACCACTGTTACGGGTATGTCACACTTAGGAGCAATGAAAGGGCGACAAATGGAGCCGATTTACCAGCTCAAAACACGCGTATATTAACTGTTCAGCCATGTGATTCAGTGCTATATACCCTACAGGTTGCTTGCCGACAGTAAAATGCCACAAGCTCACTGCTAGCTGATCAATTCAAGTTAAAGCCGTTTTGGCAGATTTGTGTTCTTGGTGTGTAAGAAAGGACATTTTCCCTTAAAATTCACTCAGTGCATGCTCTGTTGTAAAAACCTAGCTCATTAAAAGGGTGATAATGAGTTCTTTTTCTATAGGAAGGAGAGGGAACTAACGGAGGACTAAAGAGTTCTCTAACAGATTTTTGAATGTTGATATTAATCCATGAACTTAGGCTAAGTGGCCTTCTTCCTCCTTGCACCAAATTTAGCCTTTTTTAATATCTGTATTTTGTTGTTTCGTTTAAGAATGCTTCAGAATCGTTTTCTCTGATCACTCCATCGGCGCTTCTTGGATTTCACACAAATGACTGAAACGAACTTGAAAGGAACAAAATAAAAAGCCTGGATTGACTTAACATAACAATCTTGACAAGCTTTTAAGAAGACCAGAACAAAAACTACAACTAATCAAAGGGTGAAAACTACCCGTCAAATGTTTTCTTTTATTGTTACAAATCTAAACTATTGCCTCTTCCCAAAGTGTACTTTGTTTTCTCATTTGACCGCAGCAATAAAGTAGGCAGAGCTTGCCCACACCGGCTACTTCTTACTCATTCTTTCTTGTATTGTATAAGTAAAACATAGTAAAATGATTAAGGACTGTTAAAAGACCACCAGATTCCAATTTGCAAGTTATGAATCGAAGTCGGAGAATTATTTATGATTTAACCTGCTTCTTTCAAAGGGATAAAAAGCATGGAGGTTCGACTCGAGCCGCAGGTGACTAAAATGTTTGTCTCTGTAGTCAGCGATTCAAAATTGATGCGACAACAACAACGGTATATCAAATATGGAGTTAGCTTTATTTTTTACTCGATGGTTGAATTGCCAATTCAAACTCTGAAAAATACCTTCTTAAGATGTTTCTAATTTCAAAGTTGTGGTTTCTGAGATGAGGGTATGAGGTACATTTTCTTCCCTATCAAAAAGTTCAGAAAAAATCTGATGTTGTGAGTGGGTAGTCAAAATAACGGACGTAACATCCTTGCTTGAGCTATTTCCAATGTAAATAATGCTTTCTTCTTTAAGTTTATAGGGTAACGAATGTGCAAAAAGAAGATAAAAGAGAGAATGTATTATCCTTTGCTAACATGTAACTGCTAAGCATTATCTTTACGATGACATACTAGGATTGATATTCAAGACGATGTTTGAGGGAGTCGAGAGTTCTCAGAAAGTTCGAGAATCACTTTTGTAGCACAGTGAGCGGTATACATAACATTAAGAGTGGGTTTGTTAGTAGTTTGGGATGCTGCTATTAAGTGAAGTTGCTCGGGATATTTTGCTACTCAGACAACTTAAAATAGAACGGGCGGAAATTGGCCAGGTTTTGTTAGTATCGTGCACAAAAATAACTGAAAAGACTAACTAATTTAATGGCCTTTTACTGCACACAATACTAAGCTTGTACAAGTTTGAAAACAATGAAACGAAGGCCAGAAAGTTTAAGCTAAAGAGAAAAAATAAAGCAGTTAGGTTTACTTTAGTATCTTGTTGCTTTGAAGTTTGATGGCGTGCCAGCTTTAGCAAGCCTTGGCTCATTTCAAAAGATTCAAAATGCAATTACAAAACCACATGGCTTGTAAATTATCATAAAACATGTGCAAATTGTCAGTAGTCATGATATTAACATGAATAAAGTTGTAAACAGTGGCATTAACTGCTACTTGCACAGGAAGTCCCTTAGCCCAGATGTATCCCCAATTTACTGACTAACAATGTCACTTGAGTTTTGGATCTTGGTTGGAGATTACACCAGGGCTGCGCCAGCGCCCTGCCGAGTCAACAGTCTGCCTTACTGATGGGCAGTCGGCTTAGTTATATGGCAGTGTCACTGTGAACGAGCAGAAGTTTCTAACCGGGCATATGTCAGATTTCTTAATACCTATACTTATTTATTTTGAAAGTAAAATTTCGGTGTCGTAGTCCTTTTTGGCTGGTTTTGATACATCGTTAGCCATCTTGTCATAGCACAGCACAGTCAACAAGTTACCCGCTCCAACACAATGCAAGAGGTTTTATTAATTTAAATTTAAATGCAAAACAGCGAGAAAAACGACAATAATAAACACATATTTAGATGTGTTCTAATTGTTTAAAATGCCATTTCTACAAATCGATTAAAAAAGGAACGTTTTCGCCGAATCGGAGACGAAGCAAAGCTGTGTGTTTTGCGGTTTTAAAAAGTTGACATTTTTGACTTTTCTGAACAAATTTCGTCCATTTCATAGCTATTAAATAAGCCATTCGCCATCAATTCTTACAGTTTGCACCCGAAAACTTCAAAATAACAGGTGTATTAATTATTGTAGTTGAAATAAACGGATGTATCCATTATGAAGTGAAGAATGTGTTGTAGAAAAATAAATTTTGTGAAAACTTACCATTTTTCGAAAACTTCTCAGACACCAATGGCTAGACCTATTTCACGTGTTGGGCCTCAGACGTTAACAAGCGAAAGCTGTAAAACCATCTTCTACCAAAAGTTTAAAAACCTGAAGATAATTTTCAGGGTCAATAAACTGAAAGAGAACAAAATCGAAATTTTAACTGGTGCGCGCTTATTGTTTTTGTTGTGTCGCGAAGTCAACCATGAAGAAAAAATGATGTTAGAAATAATATCCATTGATTTTTAACAACTGTCAAATAGTTGCTTTAACTGTGCAAAACTCCAAGAGAATTAACTGAAGAAATATATGTATATCCCTCAGGCAACAGAATAAATTGTAAAAGCGAAGGCTGCTTTCTGCGATTCAGTTGAACAAACATCGAATGAAAGTTGAAGGCTTCTCTTTGCGGATTGCGCAAACATTAAACTGAAACTTAACTTCGCGAGAATAAGACACCAGCTCGAACAGAAGTCGAAATTCGTTGAAGCAAAAGGGAGTTTGAAAGACTAAGGAAATATCTCCGTGGCGAATTTCTCCAAAAGGCAAATCACACACTTATTTGTAACCCATATGTTTTTATTACTCGGATTTATGATACAATTTACAAAGCTTTGTGGAAGATTAACGCCACAATGAAATGGAAGATATGACTATTTAACACTATGTACAATTAGTAGGAAAGAAGAGCCAGCCATCAAGCGGCACAAAATGCCGCAAAGTTCAAATCGGCGGCACATAAAAAATGCCGCTGCTCAAAGAGCAAACAAATTTTATCAAACTCTGTAATCGATGCTACTTTTTTAACGAAATCCTCTGCAAAGTGGTCAAGTTAGAACATTGCAAACTGAAAATTAATTTAACTTCAGCTTATAAATTAGCCGATTAATTCGGAATGTTTCAGTCACAATGTGTGAACTATTATACAATACATTTGCTCTTTAAAGTACTTTCAGTTTGTCTTTGAAGCTGTGCTATCTACAAGAATCGGTTTCCTTAACTCTCCGGCGATAACGGACTGACCGGGCTGTCAGTGCTACCATGTTGTGCAGCTTTTTTGTCTTTCTTCCACTTCACTCGACGGTTTTGAAACCAAATTTTAACTTGCTTTTCCGACAGGTCAAGGAGAGCTGCAATCTGAATTCTCCGTAGACGAGACAAATAGCGATTTTGGCTGAATTCTTTTTCGAGTTCTAGAAGCTGCATACTGGTGTAGGCCGTACGAATCCGTTTCGATCTTGAGCCGCCTTTTCCTCGGCTATCTTGATCCGGCCTTGGGACTGAAATTTTAAAAAATAAAGCCAAGATTAGAAATTTTGTTTCTAAAGTGGTATTTTAAGACGCACTAGTTACTGTAATTTGGTAAACTAACCATAAAAATTTCACGAGATATTCCGGGTGGATTTTGAACCTTCCTAAGTGTAGCACCTGTTTCGAGTCATGGCGCTTGTGTTTGTCGCACCGCTGGCTTTCTGTTAAAACACCAAACTCGTGAAACACTTACCGAATGAAGCGAGTTGAAGTCTCTCCTGATCGCTAACGGAGAAGTGCTGCTGTAAATGCGCGTGTTCCTTTGCGAATTCTCTGGCGTATAAACTTGCCGTTGACATTGTGGCTCCCCGAACATGTACGAACGGATGCACACTGGGGCTTGCCATAGTTATTGTGGTGGGGACACAGAGCTGACATAAGCCGTTTGGCTCTGGTTGTGACGGCGTCCAACAGCAAGAACAAGGAACTGGACTGTCATATGCATGGCGAGATTCTGCCGTGCTAGTCACTGGTTTACTCTGCGATTTTTGGATAAGCGAGTCGATGTAGAACGACGAAGACATGTTGACTTGTTGGCTGTCGGCCCGGTAATGCTACTGTTCCGGTGCGAGTGGCGCTTAATATATAGGCCGGGCAGTACACAAGAGCACGTGGCACGAGGCGAATTACCTTTACTATTGTAAGGAGTATAAAGAAAGGTCATAAATAATGAACGAATTTTAAAGCTTAAGAAAAACAGTTTAAAGCCTGGTTAATTGCTGATACACCTATTGAAGCTAATGATAGCTTTGGTTACATAGCAAAAAGGCCGAGTGTATTGAAGAGAGGGAGAAATTCTCACCTGAATTTCGCCGAGGCAAAACTCGACACCCACAAGATTTCCCTTGGACGATTTCGAGTCAGAAACAATTAGCGGAGGAAGACCACATAATGTTCTCTTTTAAAGCAACTTCAGCATTTTAAAATCACCTGCAAGTTTTGATGACATTTCGATTTCCAATTGTTAACCATTCACTCGGCCTTTTTTTGCCGTAATTGTAATTAAGTTTTCATCTATGCACTTGCCATGTCTATTGTAGGCAAGTTTAGTTTTCATTTTATGACAATCGCACATCCTGTATAATTACAAATAGGCTGCTGCAGTTAAACTCTAAGTCATCCGGTTATTGAATTACGCTTCATAAGAAATCAAACAAATCTAACTAAATTAGTTTCGAAATTTGCTATTTTCCTTCATGATTAAATTCCATACATTACAAAA
Organism: Parazoanthus swiftii; assembly: GCA_025403585.1. Taxonomy (NCBI): domain Eukaryota; kingdom Metazoa; phylum Cnidaria; class Anthozoa; order Zoantharia; family Parazoanthidae; genus Parazoanthus; species Parazoanthus swiftii. Next base: position 15,790 of record JAOBYE010251097.1, on the reverse strand, counting down.
AAATAAAATGATACAATTCTACTCCTTTTTGATATCTGATAATAATGTTTTCTTGGTCTCCAGCTAGCGTTATTTTGTAGTCTTATTTGTTTAGCATGGTGCAAAATAAATTGATTTTTTTAAATGTTGTTATAGACTATGTTACCGTTTTGTTTTTAAAATAAAATGGAATCTTTCATATCTTTTTTTCATTCTGATACTTTCAATTAACAGACCCCGCGCCTGGCTTATCGGGCCGAGACCTTAATTTTGGTAATCTTCTCGATCCCAAAATTAACCCTGCTCCATCGATTCTAAAATACTAAATATCGCTTTAAAAATTAGAAATTTATCTTCTAGCAAACAAATGAACTTTAATAGAGATATCAATTATATTTGTGGCAAAATTAAAATCTCGTGTTGGATTTAGCCCTGAGGTATTAGCATTAGTCGTGATGAAGCGAACTTTAATTCTGTACATTGGTGTGTTAAGGAGTTGATTCGAAATTGAAAACCGAAGATATTAACGTCGAAGTATCTACGCATGACATTTGTTTTGTGTCAAGGTAGCCTGTGTTTTGAATGGAAGAACAAACTACCCGTAAAAGGCTACATAATGCTCCCTGGTGCTTGGTTTACATTGGTTTAGGCCGAAATGAAAATAACATCCCGTTTTGATCTGCTAACCGATTAACTCCAGCTTGGGCGTGTGGCGCGGCTTAATAAAATGGCTAGTGATGACTCCACTCTGAGTAAACAAAGCGTGTCAAATAATGGCCTAGTATTATTAATCACTTAATCAGCTGAAAGTTCTAGGATGATGAAGGCACGTTTTAAATTCGTTTGAATCACTTTTAATAATTGAGCTCTGCTATATATATTCGGAAAGTTTTTTCCAAAATCTTCCATGCGCCAGGAATTGAAGCCAGGCAATATTTGCTTTCTAAATTATTCTTAATCTTTCCGGAAACAGGTCCTTTTGCTAACTATTACGGAATACAGTCACATTTGTATCCTCTGCTTCGATGAGGGGTTTTAGGAAATTAGCCGTGTTGACATAAACATATACGTGTTTTGGCAGCAAATCGATGGTTTGGAACTTTTCTGGGTAAATACAACAGTTAATAAAAGAAAGTTTTACGACCGATCTCTTTTTCGATAAAAATCTTTATTTTTAGAAATCTTCTAGCTGAGTTCGACTGCTGAGTATTATCTGAAGTTTTCAATTTCTAAGAGTAAAGGCGACGGTTCAAGGTGAAAGCTGAGATTGTCCGTCATGATGAACAGCTTCTAAGTAAACAAACTGTCTACATGAATAATTGATTGCTTAGTTCCTAAAAGAATTTAAAAATCTGTTTTGAGCGTTTTCGACTCCTGCACAAGTGAATGCAACTACCTGAAAGCGTGGCGTATGCACAACGTGGTTGAGAAGAATGTACATTAAAGTATTTTTCTTTTCGAATCTAAGTACCGGCTCGCGTGAAATAAGACAATGAACCACGCGCGCCCGGAGAGAGTTCATTAAACTTTGAAGTGTGACGATCCCCGAGCGCGAGCGGGTATTAAGAATAAACCTGATCTTTGGTCTTAGAAAGATCAGAAAAACAAAATCGATACTGCGAAGTTAATGATCGTTGAAGTGTGCCGCACAAACACATCCGAGGGATTTGTGTTGAAGCAAGTTGACTTAGAGCGGAAATTTCATCAAAAATATACGGAAATGGCCATCATTGTAGCATAAGAAAGGTATTGTCAGATATTTTTGAAGCGTGGCTGCTTTTTTGACATAAGAAGGCATCAAGGCTTCATTGAAAAATTAATTGCATCTTAGCTGCAAACGTGTTTTCGCTGAGTAATTATAAACGAGATGATTTCAGCGACCCCTCGGTGGACCGGATGAGTCTAAAATGATTACGAGAAGTTTAATTACCAACTGATCTGTAAAATGAGGGATGGAGAAGGAATTCTCAGTAAAAGGCGAATGCGGTCAAAAACTAATCAGGAGTCAGTTATAATTAAGTGTGCTGATAGAACATATATAATTATTAGGGAAGGTGGTACCAGATGTTTTCAACATTTTATGAATAGCATTATAGCAACTAGTATTCAGATATAGAGAAAACACGACAAACAGACCCAATTACCAAACGCAATTAGCACTGAACGTTTTCGAGAAGGCGGCAACACAAACTACACCAACTCCTGCCAATAAACCGTAGACCGGTATTAAAAAACAGGTCAAAGGCAATTTTTTAACTCTGCAGCCGCTTTTTGTCAACTTTTAATTTGATACCAAGAGCCCTTAATAGTATGCGCAAAGGTACTAATTGTATTTCTGAGAAACAGTTTTCTTGCATTGAAAACACTTTTGATTTAATGGGTTTGGGCCGGCCCTAATGCGTTGGTGCTGGTGACCAAAAGGCAAAAGTCATATATGGATAAAACGGCTTGTTAAGTTGAGTTAAATAAAATTGTTAACGAAATAGTGAATTGGATGTACCACCTGAAGCTCAATCGCTTGTGTGCTACCTCATGCTTTTCCGATAGGTGAAAAACCAAACAAGAAGATAGATGGAAAATCGCCACTGATCGTTGATTGTGGTCTGCAGTCGGAGGTGATCGAGTAATATCGTGGCAAAGAACGTGATTTTTACAGCTGGCTTTATAGATTTGAAAATTACTTGAAATAGATACTCGTCAGCGAAAAATTAACAGGCACGAGAGAGGGAAGGAAGCGGACCGGGCTTAAACAACTATAACGAAAAACGATATTATCAGTCTAAACATCAAATGATGTCTTACGCAGATCAGAAGGTTTTCGTTGTTTTGGAAGGAAAAATCAAGCGAAACCAAGCAACTCCAGAAATAGGTATATTAACACTGAATGTTTTGTAATTTCATTGACGTTAACGAAATCTTTGTTTATTTCAAATTTGCCAGCACCTTCGGCACTCTTACTTAGAGTAATATTTTAAAAAGACTTGGAAAACATGTTAATATTTTAGTAAGCCTTGATGAAAGGGTATTCACAGAGATCTAAGGGCATTAAAACTGCATAAACCGCATACAAAGATGAATAATATCTCCTATAATTAGTTGTAAAACGATAAATAGTTCTATACAAGCTAAAATTGAAATTTTATTTTAGCTAAAGTCATAAAATGAGACATGAAAACTGAAAGTACTGGCTACTCGTGCCGAAATAATTAGTAGGTTGTTTTATCACTTCTTGAAGCTTTGTGTTATCTCGCAAAGCAACGTAAAGAAACCTTGTACAAAATATGTCAAAGCGATGGCTTCGCTTCATTTTGGATGTGTTTGGTTCGTTCCAATTAACTTTTTAAGAGCAAAACAGCTCGTGCAGTTTTGATAAACAGAGCAAAAGTTTGAAGAAATGCCAAGTCCTTTTTGTTCTGTTATTTTTAGAGAATGAAAACAAATATAATCTTTTTGTGAGCAACATTAACCAAGATTCACGTTTTAAAATTTCTTGAATACTTTTTTCTTTAATGACTAATATAGTCCAAAGTAAAAGGAGTTTTAACAAGATTCCTTCTTGTTTGCAATCGCAGCGAACTGATTATTAGTCACCGCTGATTAAGCAATTTTCACACTGTTTTGATAATCAAGTTAATAACAAGAAACGTTTTGCATGGGGCTTAAAATAATCGTCTACGTCTTCCTTTTCAGTAAAACTATCATTAGAGATCTCGGTAAATCAATCGGTGCAGGAATACTTCAGTTTTGGATGTACAAAACATCCACAAAACATTTACCTAAAACTTGCTGTAAAGCATACGCGAAATGTGCAGTGCTGGATGGATTTACAAAGTAGCTTTTTACAGCTGGAAAAAACATGTATAGGTATCAAATCAGTTTACAAATAGAAAAAAGAGGATCGTCTTCGAACTGAAGGCAATAAAGGACTTTTAAAAAGAAACTTGAGTTTGCCTACTAAAGCAAAGTTACTTTGCGAGAGATCAGGAAACGTCTTGCAGGTTTCTCCAAATGAAAATATCAGTGTTTTGAGATCTAGAAATAGCTTTCAAGTTACATGATAAAAATATATATAGACGAAAACACTTTGTATCAGCTTTTATTATACCGGCTTCGGTTGCAAATCTTATTTTAAATAAAAGTAGCATTTTTCAGGAGAATCTGGAAACACTCTATGCAGGTATCGTGTTGTACGTATGGATGAAATTCTATTTTAAAAATTTTCAATCCGTCCGATATACTCTCAATCAGAACACTGTTTTAATTGATAGTGCTCATGGCTCTAAAACTGTTAGCAAATTGTTTAGTTCCTCGATAAAATTTTAAAACTTATTTTCTCTTTCTGATGTATTTGCAGCAGCATAATTCTAGTTTATAACCACATTGCATTCCAGCCTAGCTGAGATCAGGACTAATTTCGAGCTGATTTTATAACAGTTTTTACAATAACTATGCCAACTTGTCATCTTCTTGTCAAGATTATAAGGTAAGGATCCGCAGTTACAGAAAAAAAAACTTGCAGAATATAAAATACTTTTTTATCTATTCTATACCAAGTTTTAAAAAGTGTACAACATCTTCAGTTTGTTTAAGACAGAATTTTAAAATACATATAAATTTAGCACCGCGTGTACGTGAAACTGCAGGAACTATCTTGCGACTAAACTTTTTGTTGCTCTTGACTGCATACAAGTCCATGTTTTCTCTGAAACGTCTTATTTTTGCTTCTTTGGCGAAGATGGGGAAGTTTATAGAGATCTTGCAAGCATAACTGCTTATAGTTTTCTTTTTCTTTCTCATTTCCGTCTATTTCTACTACTAACGTACGTTTTCGGTTTCACGTATGCGCGGGGCTAAATCTCACAAACATTAAGATTTTAAACGCCAAATTAGGAAGATATATACGTACCAAGCAACATCTGTTTTTGTGATTTTTTTGGTTTGAAAACAGAAACTATCGCGGATACTGAGAATAACATCAAACACTTGAAACTAAGGAAATTAAATTTCACATAATCAGAAGAAAAGAGTCAAACTCGAATAGGAAACCTATTGACCTCTATAATCGCTTCCTATATGAGAAACAATTCCTCTCTCTAACTGAACTCAGAAATACTCGCAAGGTATGAGCTTTGGTTAGAATAACAACGTTTTATTGCAAGAATTCCTGTATTTAAAGACAGGAAGAGTGGTTTTAGTCCATACATATCCAGAAAAAGGACCACTTCCACCTAAGTTAACAATCTGACTAATGTTGTCAGGTAGTATGATTACTACTGGGATTAAAGTTTAAAGTGTATATTCATCATCATCATCGACCCTTAGCACCACCTCCCTCTGTGTCTTGCTAGGTTTTCAAGTTCGCTCCAGGATTTTCCCGTATCCTTTAGTTCTTGTTATGTAGATCTTCGCCATGTGCCTCTTGGTCTTCCTCTATTTCTCTTTCCTTGGGGATTCCATCTTTGTGCTTGTTTTTTGACATTATCTACTGGTTTACGCAGTGTGTGGCCGATCCAGCCCCATTTGCGGCGATGAATTTGCACCTCCACTCTTTCTTGCCCTGTCTTTTCCCACAGTTCCTCGTTTCTGAAAAGTGTACATTATAAAAACATAAATTTAAATATGTACACTAAAATGCCAAAACAGAAATGTTTAGGCTCATAAATGTGCTTAAATTTGGATGGATTTATGTTAACCTCTACAGACGGGTCTCTTTTTTCTGTTGGTTTCAATTGAGTCACTATTATTGTTCCAGGTTTTTGGACAAAACGACCTTCAGAATAATTTACATAACAAGCACAACCTCAGGGATAGAGAACAGAGGATAGCCTAGTGTTGCAAGAATAAATTATGCCTAGTGGAGTAAAAAGTTCATTAAACGTAGTATGATGTTTATGTATAATTGTTGAATTTGTGTTAATAGAGTACTTCTTACCTGTCGCCTTGTCGCTACCTGCGTAACTTACCTGTCGTTACTCTCGTACCTTATGCCTGTCGCCTTTTCGTTACTCTTCTACCTTACCCGTCGCCTTGTCGTTACTCTTGCACCTAACCTGTCTCCTTGTCGTTACTCTCGTACCTTATACCTGTTGCCTTGCCGTTACTCTTGTACCTTACCTGTCGCCTTGTCGCTACCTTCGTACCTCTTCTATCGCCTTGTCGCCACCTTTGTTACTTACCTGTCGTTACTCTCGTACCTTACCTGTCGCCCTGTCGTTACTCTTGTACCTTACCTGTCGCCTTGTCGTTACTCTCGTACCTTACCTGTCGCCCTGTCGTTACTCTCGTACCTTACCTGTCGCCCTGTCGTTACTCTTGTACCTTACCTGTCGCCTTGTCGTTACTCTC
>JAOBYE010250986.1:0-16454 GCA_025403585.1 Parazoanthus swiftii | reverse complement strand
CTCGCATTCTCTCACGCCTCTCCAACTCGCATTCTCTCACGCCACATCAACTCGCATTCTCTCACGCCACATCAACTCGCATTCTCTCACGCCACGTCAACTGCATTCTCTCACGCCACATCAACTCGCATTCTCTCACGCCACATCAACTCGCATTCTATCACGCCACATCAACTCGCATTCTCTCACGCCACATCAACTCGCATTCTCTCACGCCACATCAACTCGCATTCTCTCACGCCACATCCACTCTTAGGCAGCATCAAGCCATTTTGTCTCACGCCACATCAACTCGCATTCTCTCACGCCACATCAACTCTCAGGCAACATTAAGCTATATTCTCTCACGCCACATCAACTCTCAGGCAACATATCAAACATATTCTCTCACGCCATATCAACTCTCAGGCAACATCAAGCTATATTCTCTCACGCCACATCAACTCTCAGGCAACATTAAGCTATATTCTCTCACGCCACATCAACTCTCAGGCAACATCAAACATATTCTCTCACGCCACATCAACTCGTATTCTCTCACGCCACATCAACTCTCAGGCAACATCAAGCCATAATTCTCACACCACATCGAGTCGCATCATGCTCATCACAATCACTTCAAGACTCGCATCTCACGCCACACAAAGTAGCACCATGCACACATCACGTTACTGTACATGTATCAGTTTATACCTGTTAATCTGCAAGTCACATTCAGTCATTACATGTATACTTGCTTTACACTGCACTGGCATAACATGACAAATCACAATAAATTTCTTTGACAGCTATTCGAGCTTATGGGTGGTAACGAAAAAGGATACATCGCTCTTGAAGACGTAGATAAACTGAGCAGGGAGGACATGAGAAGAATCGTGTGGGCTTTTGAGGGAACCGACATTTCTAATCGAGAGGACTACGAGTATGGGTACATTGCTTTTCGTGACATCAATAGTATCCTGAGCAGCTTGTTGGAGAACGATGGCCATATTGATAGAAAGCTGTTCATTGATAGATATATTAAGGTTAGTCTGAGGACGCACGTACGCATTGCCTTCCGTTTCAATGATATCGATGAAAGGGAGATTGTATTGTGATAGGGTTATTATTCACCTTCTGTTATTGCTTGTTTTGTAGCTTTTGCAACAACAATCGTCAAGCTTTGGTTTTTGACTTGCCATGCTCGTGCGCCAAAATACAGAGTTTCTACAGACATCAACATTTCAGACTCAATTAAGATTGCAGTTTTGGATTGAAATTTTCTTGGAAAATATGATCACAAACTCCCACAACAGCGGATGATTCTCCAGGTTGGCGCTAGTTAAATCGTTGTAATGTTCTACTCGGGCCGTCAAGCAGCGGTTGTGTTGAACAAGCTGATTCTTCTTCTGGGTTACTTGTGTTTTCACGATTTTAGCTTCACTCGCAACTTTCTATGTTCTTTTAGGGCCTCCACAAACGAGCGAAATAGTTATCGATCACTATAAGTTGTCGATAACAAAGAGTAATCGATGACTATTATGGCTCGATACAGCTTTTCCACACTCGGGAGACCAAAATATCGAAGACTGTCTAGCTGGCATACGGAAAGAATTAGTTGTCGACAAAAAAGGGCGCGACTGACTGGGGAATTATCGATAACTGTTAGTCGATGACTGTCTCAGACGGAAAGGAAAAGTTGTCGATAACAAAAAGGGCCACCACTGACTTGGGACTTTTGAAAAGGAAAAATTGTTTGTTGTCAATAACTAAATTTTTCACAGTTTGTTATCGATGACTACAGACGTACACACACGGTCTTTTTAGTTGTCGATGACTTTTTGTTATGGACTGAACTAATACTTAAAGGTAACAAATCCCTCGTCCGTGGAGACTCGTCAACTGATTATGTTAGTGGTATGGCGAGACTTGTTAGTACGTCACAGTTTCGTGCGTGACAACCTTTATAGAACCCTGACTGAAGACCAAAACAGACATTCTCAGATTTACATTCAGACTGGTTCAGGTCAAGGTTCAGAACCATAAAAGACTGTCTCACTGTTTTGCTATGTTTACAAATAAGATTCTGGTCCATGCCATGTTCTGACGACTAAGGCTTGATAACAAGTATACCTTGGGAGTATGGCTTGTTTGCTAGTCTCCGCACAACTAAAACCATACTTTGATCCGCGAGTTAACTTCAACCGTCACTTACTAGTTACACTGGAAAGGACAAGGATCGAAAGTGGTAAAAAGAGAAACGGAAATTTAGCTAGCCTTCAAAAGCAGGCGCCATATTTCCTTCGTGGCAGGGTCCCTCCGTTTTCCGAGAGGGCCGCTGCGAAAGAATTAAGGTGCCTCTTTTTGGATTCCAAAAGAAATGCGACTTTGCAAAAAGATATGTTTATTAACTTTGATCCTTGGATCATGTATTAGGATTTTATTAAAAGTTATTCCTACGACATGTGTTTCCTGTATGTCGTTCTCATGAATCGTTTTGTTTGTTGCAGGATCTCGGTGGAACGAGGAAATTTGCCACTGAGGTAAGGCAACAGCTCAGTATTGCTTGAACCCCATGAAAAACTGCGTTTTTTGGTTGAAGAACACGCGACACACAGAGCCAAGTGTGACAGCCAGAGCTGAAAACAAATGTTTTCTCTCTCTCCCATTTCTAGCCACAAAATGTGCGTGTTGATCTCAGTTTAGTAATTAGTTACATTTATCTTCAGAATCGCATAGCGGTTGCTGAGTCAGAGTCAGCGGAAGGTGCCAGCAATTGAGGTGCCCAGATTATCCAGTTGTTGTAGTTTGGCCAAGAAAGCATATTTTGCTAGTGTTATTGGTCCCTCTAGGTGGGGAGGGGAGAGGAAGAAGGGTCTGGGATCGTGGTCCGGGAAATTTGTATAATTTATGCTGTTTGAAACATTTGCTATTTTGTGCACTGTGAAATTCAAGACGTGTACTCATTCTATCACGCCACATCAACTCGCATTCTCTCACGCCACATCAACTCGCATTCTCTCACATTTGCTATTTTGTGCACTGTGAGAGTCAAGACAGGTACTCAATTTTTCCATTGACGAAAAAAAAATGATTAAATTACGGAATTTTCCCTACTTGGCCCGAGGTTTAATTAGGGGAGAGGGGGAGAGAGGGAGGGGGGGCTTTCCCCCTTCCCAGTGCCCCCAGCTCCGGCGGTTTTGGCGGAGCCCTAAACCATACTGGATATTGTTTTAGAAGGTCGCGTAGTGGTGAGAAAAGCGATAATAGCGGATAGGTTCAATTTGAACAGTGACAAGGTAGATTGATGTACAATCAAGGCAGCTCACTCTTCCGGCACACATGGTTTCACTGTGTCTCGCCGGATCAGGGTTGCCATCGGTTTTGGTCAAGTTTGTTAGCACTAATGGTTTAAAACAGAAACGTGTGTTGGTACGGGCTCCGACGAGGTCTGTTCGAAGAATAGGAAAAATTTCTCGAATTTCAAAAAAAAAATTTTTGGTACCTAGCTGCACTTGGTAAAATGCGATACAGTCAACAGTCACTGCAGTCTGTGTTCTTAAGCTAACTGCGCGCTTGTTTCGAAACTTTCTTGATTCTACAGCTTCTCGACAGACTCGGAGCCAAAGGAAGTGAACATATCAGTCAACGTGAATACGAAAAGAACATACAAAAAGCACTACAGCCGTACGAAGACAACTCCCAGGAAGATTCAGAGGAGGACGTGCCGCCAAGCGTCGACGGCAAGGCCCCTCCTGAGGACGCGTATGTTGAAGACGAGGATGAGGAGTCTGGAAACGAAAACGAGCAGGTGTTACAACAGAAGACTGGGGCGAATGACGAGAGTAGCTCTCGTGACGAACTATAAGCGTATCATTAAGTCAAACTAAATTTAGCCCAAACCTGTTATTTTTACAGAGTTAACTGAAACAAGAATGCCATAACGGTGGATTGAATCAATATTTTGAAACCTGTTTTTGTAAATTAGGATTTTCGAAGTTAAACTTGCAAAAAGTCCTTTAAAGGAACCAAAACTGCTGCCTGCGGAACGTTATTCCAGTTGCTGTTTTTCAAATTTAAGTAAACAGAATATGAAAAGAATGAAAGTTTTTTGTCTGTTCAGCTATTGATAGTGATCTACACATTGAATATTAAAAACAGTAATCCTCGCAGTCGTTATATATTGATTTTGCTCGAAACTGTAGGTGTAAAAGCGCGGAAAACACAATAAGATGTATAGGCAAATTAGAGAACATTTTACACGCATAATGTAATTGTCATTTTGAGTAAATTGTATTATGTCATTTATTACACTCAAAATTGAAAAAACAGGAACTTGAAATAAAACTAAACATCGAGCGTACGTGTCTCCAGTAAGACTGCATTTTCGAGATTCTATCAGAGTATTAATGCTCTGCATTGACCACACATGTAATGGTCAGATCCAACGATCAGCATCAGTTTCTAAAATTTATAAAATATACATAATAAAATAATGCGGTTGATCACTATCAAATCGAAACTAGTTTTGCATGCAAAATACAAGCTCGTGTTCATTTACAAATTGGCCCACGTAAAACTAGTAAGGAAAATCTGTAACGATCAACACTTTGCATGTAAAAAAAAGATATAAATCAGTCGTCTTTTTCGATCATTTTTGAAACCTTTTTTTCTCAAAAGATCTCAAAGGTTTTCACAATGTTGTAACTCGGGTTTTAGCCCCCAAAACATTAACATGTTGTGACATATTGGTTATTTATTAATTAGCGAGTTAATAGTTTTTGACTTTCAAATAAGAAAAGAAAGTGTTTGGAAGTGTGTTCACACACATCTGTATCGCCTCGTATGCCGTCGAGGAACGCTCCGCCACTGATTCGCGAAACTCTTCGCATTTCTCTGCTTTCAAGTTTATATTTGCTCCCCAGGCCAAGGCAAACCTGTAATTTTTGTCTTCCCAAGATAAAAAAAGTATCCAGCATCCGAAAAGTCGCTTCTTGATTACATGGCTTTGTTTTAACAATTAAGTTGCATGCCTTGGACCAAAAAAGTAAGAACTGTCAAAGCTTCCACGACATGAAGACCGAAGCACTTCTAAAGGGATTCATCTGTATGTCTGTATTACTCGCCAGGCTTATAACTTCAGGTAAGATATTCCTTTGCCTATGTTGTTTATGGCTTAGACACGATATTTATTGCCTATTTTTCGAACGTCCGATGACTGCCCTTCAGATGACAGCTAGTTAGTTTTCAGTGCACTGCATGTTTCTTATTTTGCGTAAGTTTACAACTGGCAGACAAATATACACCAACAATTATTCTTGGTGAGGGAGTTTCTAAACTTGATTGTTCGGGTTCCTCACGATAATTTGGCTCGTACTTTTTGGATGAGCTCTATATTCTCCATCTAAGTTTATTCAATAGTTGGAGGAAGTACCAGTGCAGTGTTCAACTCGGCTGATGAAACAACAGTTATGTCATCAAGTGCACGGCATAGCCGATACTAAAACCGAGAATGCCCTTTAAATACATTGAGACAATTACCAATGACGTGCACTTACCAAAAAAACGTCTTTCCTTTGCTTTTTTAATTTCAGTCTTATTGCGATTGTAAAAAAAATCACCAGTTCAGATGGATAAAACACCAGTATTTTTTCATGATTGTCTGCATTACGCTTAGTAAGTTGTACAAATTTGGTAATTGGAAACAACACTTTTCCATTTTTCGCAAGCGTGAAAGTTGAGTCATCTATCAAAAGCGACCGTTTGAGGTTTTTGGAAAAGGCAACGCAGAACTTGTGAGAAACTGATAATTTGGAGTCCAGTTAATACTCGGAAACAGACGACAATACACCTTTGTTTTCTTCAATCTTGACAGCTGTGGCAATGAACTGTTATACATGCCCGGAAGGATCATCTTGGGAACTTTGTAACCGCACCTCCCGCCCAGTCCCCTGCCCTTCGGTATCCGAACCAAGATGCGTGAAAGTCTGGGTCAAGCGGACATGGAGAACTAGTGGTAAAGTACTGAAAACCAACAAAACTTTTATGAAGCCTGGATGTGTAACGCATTCACAATGTGTCGCAAAACAGTTTGAGCCGTGTATTCAAGACAACACAACACGTCAGGTTAACGTCACGTGTTCACGGTTGTGCTGTTTTGGTAATCTTTGTAACCAGGCGACAAGTTTAAGTCTCCAGGCAAGATTGTTGTTAGCTGTAGGTGTGATTACTATGCTTGCAACGACTAGAATGATGCTTTAGCTGAGGCGGTTTTGTCACGATAAAAGATGACAAGAGTTATAAGGCTTTAGTTAACCTAAGCGCCAATCAGGCGGTGAAGAACCTGGCCGCATTATAACGAGGTGACTGTTTCCATCGGACAGTAAGACCCGAAGGCCAAAACAGGTGGTCACGAACAGCAATTGTCGTGATGTTGAGGTGATCGTTGGACCGCAAAGGGATCCTGGGCTGCAAGAGGCTTTTGCTCTCAAATCAAACTTTATTATTACTTCAGTCGGTCTTGGTAGTTAAAAAAATCAACGATTCTGTTCAAAGAGCTACCACAATAAAGCCATTTCTTGGCATTTCTTAAGTGTGTTTTTTTGGTTGTTGGGCCCCATAAGCCCAGGTACCAAAGTCTGTATAATATAAATCACCGAAGGATTCTTGAAAACTCCAACTTCGCGCTGTTTTGACAGCGATTCTCGCCTCTGTGGACTGAAAAACAGTTTTATTGGAAGTAACCACAAACCACTAACTTTGGGTGTTACTTGCAGACAGTTGGACGTGGTTCTTTTTTAAAACTTGTCAACACCAAGGAAGAATCGCCCACAATGGCTGGCCCACAGGATGGAGAACCTCAAGTGATCGGGTCAAGAACGTAAAAAAGACATTTTTATAGGTGGTGGATTTATACAGAAGGGAAAATTTTTTTGAATCATCTTGATACAGTTTTCGGGTACACAATCTCGGATCTCACCGCCGCTATTAATTTTGTTTTATTTATGTTAAGTAGTTTATTTACGAGTACAACATAGAGGAAATTCTTCCACGTTTTGACTGATCTCTGCAATATATTCGTTTTGAATAATAATAATAATAATAAGTTTTAACAATAATAATATAATAAAATAATGTCTTTAAATGTCATTCGTTAAAAATACTTGCAATATTAAAAAGATAAAGCTGCTATATACAACTTATTACTGTTTTGCTCCGTTTTCAAAAAGAATTGCGTCCACACTTATCGTTTTCGTATGGTTTTCGCCCGTCCACAGTACAACGCGTATCCGTTTTGAAAACGCTTTTATACCTTCAGTGCACATGCTCAAAGGACTCCGCATGCGCACTTCAATATAGCGTCTGTCCGCCTTTTTGGATACTCACGGTTGAGTGGTCTGGCACCTGGTCGTGTTATTTTCGTGACGTCATCGTTTTCAGATAACATCGTTTTTTCCGTCCACACTAGAATACAGCGTTTTTAAACAGCATCGTTTTCAAATCGCACCACTCTGGAGAACGTTTTCGAATCGCTCCGTTTCGGCGTTATAGTGTGGACGATAGCCGTATCCGGAGCAAAAAATTCTCCGTTTTCGTTTGAAAACGGAGTAGTGTGGACAGGCCCTGAGAAAATACATCGCGATACAAAACGGTAAAGCCCCACACATGTAGCTTTGATTTTTTTTGTTTGGATATTTTGTGTTTTGTTATTAACATATTAACAAATATTTTAGATGGAAGTTGGACTTCCGAGATCTGCTCTAAATTTTAGTCAAAACAATGTAACAAACTTGAATTACTTGCTATACAAGTTTTCCCCATGATAACTACCAGTACACCAAGCCTGTGTGCTGAGCACTGCGCTGTATGGCAGCGCCAGACTGGGGCTCTAGTCTCGCGTTTCATCTGCGCAACTTCAGAAGCATTGTTGGGATCGCATTACCAACAAGAAGGCTGGGATTCCTATATAGCATGTTTGCTCTGCCATTTTTCAACGGCGCGTGCGCTGGCGACGCATGCAGGCCTGATACCGAAGGAACGTTTGCTCTTGCTCATTAAGGTCTACTGGTTGACCAGTCTTAAAAGATTCGACAACATATGAAGTCTTGCACATGACATCGACCCTGCCTGCTGGGAGAAAGAGGCGGAAGACCGGAACAGCTGGAGATCAGCACTCGGAGGAGTGATCAGAAGAGTTTGTTTCAGCGGAAGGAAAGCCACAGCCCTTCCAGCATCAACTAAAGTCTACACCTGCAGGAACTGCGGCAAACTAAGCAGATCCCAAATCAGTCTGTTCAGCCACGGTAGGAGCTGCTCCCCTGAAGTCTCGAGACAGAAGAATGCCATATAAAAACCTGCTTGCATTATCATGATTTTCGTTAGATTCTTTTTTGTCTGGATATTTTGTTGTTGATATGCATATTTGTACTCTTCTTTATCATCGACACTTTGCAACTGGTTTTCCCTAACCTTTATTTCCACTTGTAACAAGTAAGTGATTACAGTCGTTTCGCCCCAGGCGTCAGTTCGAGCCAGGTCGTTTCGGCCCATATCAAAAGTCGTTTAGAACAATAACATAACTCGTTCCGCCAACATATATATCTTAATATTTAACTGCATGAAATACATATATCCCGGCGAGACGTGCAAGGACGGTATCGGGCGATCGACCAAATTATCACAAAAACTAGCAAACAAATAACAGTCGTTTCTGCCCAAATCAAAATTAGTTTTAAATTGAAACTTAACCAGATGTGTATTTGCCAAGTAAGTGACGATTTTGGGTCGAAACGACTTTGATGCTGGTCGAAACGCTCGGGTTGACCTTGAGGTGGGACGTCGAACGACTAATCCTAACATAATAAACCAATAAAAAATACTGCAAACTCGGCCGCTGAAGAAAACGGCGACTTCGTCCAGGAGGCGAAAAGTGCACGGACACGTAGGTCATACTAGCCAATGAACTAGCCCGAGGGGTAATGTTTGGCCAACCCTCCTGTTCTCCACTAAGATTCCATTGTATATTGACCAATCACAACGTTGCTACAACTAATCCAACAACATTTATTTGCACCATTTTAACTTTGTTTACTTTTTAAAAAAATGAAGAATTTAACCTAATTTTGGGTGATAACTACAGGGAGCTAATCAAATCGGGTGCTCATTTAAAATACTTCCGTTTCACGTTCATGTTAAATTTTATTTCAATATGTATTTCCATTTATTTCGTGTCGTTGCTTTTTATATAGATTGTACTGTATAAACCATCAACAGGTGTCCCCGCCGCAAGCACAAGCAAGACAATGTAACCCGAGACTACTGGTAACCTTTGGCTCAGTTTATTGCACTTCCTGACCTCGGTCCTTTAAAGCAGCAGTATTACTAAAAAGACGATAGTAATTTAACTACGTAATGTTATCAGATACATCTGGACAGTGATGGCGCTTATTGGATTATGTACTTATTATCGTACAAGCAGTCTGTAGAAGCGGCGCACCGAATAAAAATAACCAGAAAACAAGGTTTCCCATTCAGGGAGCTGGCAGAATTTAATATATTTATTTAGTAGAGTAAAGAAGAGACAACAGACAACGTATCTCAAAAATATTTATTAACATAATCGGTTCTAATTATTAACGACATTCACAAATTGCAAAAATACTGCTTAAAATATTTCTTTTAAGAGTTATCTAACTGGGAAATATCGATGATTTTAATTACAAATAGGAATTATAACTGCAAGTTGATCAGTAATGTTTATCAATGTACTTGCGTATATGCGTTGGTTTGGCACGGGGAGGCAACATAACGCCTCAAAAATTCTATTCTTGCAGCTGAAGCTTTTTGACCAGACTTTAAACCTTCGGCCCTCTACAGTAAGGAAAACAAAACAAGAAAGATTTGTGTATTTAAACCCATTACGTTTGCTGCACGTTTTCCATCCTATCATCCGAAGTAAGAAAATGAGACTTAGGAAAATTCTGTATTACTGAATACCCGATGTGACATACATCTGATAACACGTTACTTCTACAATCCAACAATTCGATTACAGGGTTCGTACTCTTTCGACCTTGTGAAATTCCATGACTGAAGACCTTTAAAAGTTTTCCACGACGTATTTTGACCAACTGTTTCTTTGCAACATATCAAAAATTGTTCTCGATATGAAATTTTTCCACCATAGTAAAAATGTTCGAGACAAATGTCTTAAAACAGTTGGTCTTAAGAAAATACTAATATGTACTTACCTATACACCTAATATCATTGAAATCTATGATCAATATCAACGAAATCTGATGAATTTCTGTTTCTTCTCACTCATTTAAGTTAACTAAACCATGTTTTATACGGTAATTTCCATTTTTCACGACCTTCCATGACCCAAATTAAAACTCCACGACTTTCCAGGTTTTCCATGACCCGTACGAATCCTGGATAAAGATACTTCACGATAAATAATTGGAAAGTGGTTTGCAGTAACAGCGTTAATAACACCGTGCGAATGATCAATACATACGTTCGCTAAACTTATTGAGCGTCATTTAAAAACTGTGTAGTTAAAATTTCTTGGCTCTAATTTATCCCTCGGCCATTCGTTTGTCAATTAATTTGGATCCTAAGGTTCGGCTGCCTTCAGTAAAGGGTTGCGATCAAATACCGTGATCCTTTGTGATTGCTAATTGGTGAGTCAAAAAAGAGAATCGACCTCTCCCCATCTCGACGACATTACCGAGAGATTTCGAGTCACGTGTCCAGCTTTGATTTTGGCGGAGGAAAGACAACCTGCGCCAAGGATCGGCGTCGGTGATCGTAAGTCTTGAACCCTTTCACTCTCATCAAGTTTATCAACGTCTATCATCTCCTTACATAATCAATATTGAAATGGATATTAAGCAACTGTTAAGCAATTAGAACTTTAAAGATAATGTATTGTTATTGTTGTTGGTTGTAAAAATGTAGCAATTTATCATTACTCCAAATTATCCAAGATGAAATGCAAAATTATCCTCAAATTTTTGTAAAAAAATGTATGAAGACAGGTAATAGGAATTTGGCAATACATCAATTGGCACTTTTGAGAGTGAAAGCGGGTTCGAGTTTTCTTTAATTCTTCCCAAAATTAATTTGTTCGGTTAATGGTCAGTTCCGACAGCCAACTACTTAGGCTAAAAGATAATTCCGATTTCGCAAAGTGAACTTTATCAAAAAGTAAATGCGGAAGACGTCGATAAGCATCTGATCAGCAGTTATTCGGCTTAGTTCTGATCAAAAAAGCGCAGGAAAGTAACTCTTTTTACATTAAAAAAGAGAAAATGCGCCAGCAATTTTGAAACGCGAACCGTTTTTTTTTGTCCTGATCTTATCTTATCTACTAGCGCGTCTTACGAGGTCATGATCTCGGCCGACGTACGAAGCCAAGGCTAAAACATCCCTGTTCTTCCTGCACCACCACATCGCTGTGACTTGTCTTTCGCTCCTTCGCCTGACTAACGCATGCACCCGAGCCCAAGATTCCCATTACTGCTATTATATACTGCATGATGGCCCGGTCCATCCACGTCAGGGTGCTGACAGAGAAGGGCCCTCCTTCGTAGAAGCCCAAGTGCCCTCCGTGACGAGTGACCACAAATATCGCGTTGGGATTGGTATCTATAAGAGGGATGCACTTAGCAAAAACACTAACAGGGTTTTGAATCTTTCCGTCACAAAATAGTTTTATAATAAGTACAAAAAACTTTGTGAGAAAAAAAGTAATGCGGCAAATAGCACTATACTAAATTTAGCGATTTTAGAAATTTGACAACTATTCTATAGATTTGGGGAACGAAATTAAACGACTTTCAATGCAAGTTAAAACAGTACATATCTAACACAGTACAACCAAAAAACAAAACAGTTAATCCTCAAACATTACGATGCTAAAACAGTACAATCCTACAAAAGTACAATCCTACAACAGTATTATCCTACAATAGTACAATCCTACAACAGTATTATCCTACAACAGTAAAATCCGACAACAGCTTAATCCTAAAACAGTACAATCCTACAACAGTACTATCCTACAACTACAATCCTACGACAGCACAATCCTACAACAGTACAATCCTACAACAGTACAATCCTACAACAGTACAATCCTACAACAGTACAATCCTACAACAGTATTATCCTACAACAGTACAATCCTACGACAGTACAATACTACAACAGTACAATCCTAAAACAGTACAATCCTAAAACAGTACAATCCTAAACCAGTACAATCCTAAAACAGTACAATCCTAAAACAGTAACAATCCTACAACAGTGCAATCCTACAACAGTATAATCCTAAAACAGTACAATCCTAAAACAGTACAATCATACAACAGTACAATCCTAAAACAGTGCAATCCTAAAACAGTACAATCCTACAACAGCACAGTCCTAAAACAGTACAATCTTAAAACAGTACAAAGAAAGAATAAGTTGACACTTTTACTTCTTTGCTGCAAGACTAAGGCTCGCACAATTATGAATGGCTTCAACACGAAAAAAAACGATATTTTGACTAAATCAAAGATTCTTTGATCACGTATACACCGTATTATTTGTTCCATTTATTTCCAAGACTTTAATCACAACTGAGAAAACACAGATTCTCAGATAAAAATGTCTTTAGCATATCCACCACCATTCACTACACGTATGTTTATTTCAACTTATCAAAGGCAAAAGCATAGTTTTGTATAAATATTGCCACCTCAAAGTTTCAGGCCAGAAAAGGAGAGATAAACAAAGAATGGCATTTATTACACATGTTTGGTTGGAGAGGGCCTTCCTCAGTTTACTGGGCTTTTCTTATCCTAAATATACTGATCCAAAAACTAACAACTTTGACACTTATTGCCGCCTTCTTGGATATTTCATGACCTCAGAAAATCCGTCACGTCTGGTTTTTTGTTGGGATTTAAAGGTTCCAACACCTTTGAAAGAAATCAGAGAGACCAAAACTGGATTCCAGGGAGAGGCGAAACTCATTTTGTAATCCTGCTACTTCTGTTTCAGGGGGAAGAGGATAAAATATTTGTTGGAACGGACCTTAACAGAAAGTATGTGTTTATTCCGAAGAAGTCGAGTTCAAGAATGGCTGATCAACAAGAATACGATGTGACAGTAAACTCACTTCGTTGGACTTTAAGTAGATTTCGCAAACGAGAAAGTGCAGAAAAAGTGCTTCTTACGTAATGATTGAAAACCATTACGTAACATCACAAATTCTGTTCTCAGGCAATTATATTCCCTTTTCATATGTTTAAGACACTGTTTAAGACACTTTCGAAAAACAAAATTTTCGAAAAATCGAAGATGGCGGCCAAGACGGCGGCCATGTTTTTGAAATGACTGTTGCCATAGCAACAGTTCTTAATTAAAACTTTATTGTTTTCTTGGAAAGTAATTATCAAGGTTAAAACTACTTACATGCCAAATGGCCAGCTTTTAACTGTAACCATTTCGAGAGACCCCCCCCCCCTTTCAACGTTGGTGTTTCTCAAAAAGGCCCAAACGTTTAAAGGTTAAGCCTTCCTCTCTATTAAGCCCCGCCCCCTCCCCGAGAAGGCCCAAAATCAGATGAGCCACTTGGGGGCTTCCTTGAGACGTTACGGTATCAGTGTTAAACACAAGGAAATCCTACGCAACATCATCAGACATAAGGGCGAAGGTCCAACTCACGGGGCGTCCCCTGGTCCAGAGATTGGTCAACCACTACCTATATATGTAAGTTATATTAACGGCCTTACACAGCACTAGCATGACGACGCACTATGTTATGGTAATGGAACATAAGTAGGTCAAAAAGAAAGTGCACAATACTCACGGACATGTTCTCTGGGAGTATTGAAAAGCCGCTTTGATACCAACGGGTCGTCTCGTGCGTTCAACATCAGAACTGGCATCTTGACCTACAGGGATATCAAGGGATAACAGACAACTGATTATTCCCAGGGGTATAAATCACAGACCACATTTTACTTGTTTTCCGTCGCTACCTGCTTTGACTCTAGCCGTTAAAACATGTTGCATTCAAAATTACTCCCTTCTGTTTCGCACAGAATAAAAGTTCAATCGGCGGTCAGATGAAAGTGGCGTCTAACTTAACTTCCATAGAGTGCAAAAAGGAAGATTTTGCTGCAATAATTAGACAACATTGGGTCAAGTTCAGCTGGGGCAACATCGTTTGCACCCTGAGTTAACTAGAACAAAAAAATCTTAGTGTTAGCAAAGTGGCCTATTAACCAAGTCACAAACCGAATAAAGTAGCAAAGGATCACTTCAGTGTATACTCTAAGGACGTTGTACAGGTAGTTACAAAACAGTTCCCAGACTCCAACTACAGAAGGCACCCCCTTCCCAAAACGGGGTTCAAGCACTCTACTCACGTTGTGCATGTAGTTACAACAACTGTTCCATTTGTAGAAACTCTCCAGACTCTCGAATCCAGCCATCTTTCTGTAAAAAGACAATAGCAGTAACATAAATGTAACTACCGTATTCTTTAGCCGCCCCTCCTAATAAGCCCCCGGTAAGGGGCGTGGAAAACTTAATAAGCCCCCCTCCATATCCATGCGAGTTAATCCATCATATTTTAAAGTACACGCTGAACTTTATACAACTATTAACTAACAAATTAATGGAGTAAAAACAGTGCGAGCCTGTCAGTTAACAGAATACGATGGATTTTATACAGCAATAAATTGTTCTGTTTTGTTTACACTGATTAAACTGTAAAAGTTCTGCAACTTTGCAATCGGTTGAAAAACCTTGTAACTTTTAACATTTCTAAAAAACGTGAATCAAGCCCCCCAGCCTTTAAAAAGCTCCCCCCCCGCCCCTTATGATAAGCCCCACGCTCGGCTATTAAAGTAGATGAAATACGGTAACTCCGAGATACTGTTCTGACAGAAACGTCACGTCCTTCAAACTCTGCTTTGGAAACTAGTGCTTAAGAAATGGCACAAACGTTGTGACAAAGAACGTGAAAGATCTTGTCTATATGAAATTTCCGAGCTGCTAAAACTAAATGTTGTATACATTACGTCTTCAACAAAGTTTAAGCTGGTCTTACAGTGTTTTTAAAAAATCATTGTTTTGTTACGTCTCTGATTGGCTGGTGCATGCTGCCTGACAACTAGCTTTCTCTGCATCAAACTCAACTCGGCTTCGACTGTGTGCGTCGCTTGAGAAAGCTTCCTTTTTTATATATATCTTGCCACAATTCACAAGTTTTGTTATACGAATGCTTTGACAAGTGAGAAGCATATCATTGAAGAAATTCAAATGTATCATTACTTTGAAGATCCCGGCCAACGAATATTGCGAGTTCGATAGACTGATCGAAAGCAAAACAAATGGCAGGAACCGCATGGTATAGAAAAAACAGCAATGTTTTGGCGACCATCCAAGATCAATAGTTATCGCAACTCGTCGAGTTCTAGTGTGCCCGAAGAATTGTTAACCCTCGAATCCATTTCCGTCCCGGAGGCGGTGTTACAGCAAGTTCTGCATGAACCATTGCTACTGCTTTGGGCAGCAACCGTTCCGAAACGTAGAACCCGATTCTACTTTCTGCAACAATTGTTGCAGCAAGTTTCGCAACGATTTTGAAAATTGCAAGAGGTGTTACACGCTACAATGATGTACCCAGAGTGTCTCGCAACGGCACTGCGAGAAAATTGCAGCATGTCCCAACGGCCTAAGTGTCATGACAATTCTTACACCTTGTAGTGACTAATTATGAGCTCGTTTAAATCTCAAAATCTGCTTCTCGCTTTATTCTTTATTGCGTGCACAGCTCATCAAAACACAAACTCTTCAGTGCGATTTACACGGTGCAACTCTTGCATGCAACCTGCTTACATCGCATTTATGACACGAACTGCGTCGTGTAAAGCAAGACTACAACTTGCCTAAGACTACTGAGTTCAACTCGAAGACGTTTATGAATCTTGGGAAAATCATACCAAACGTTGCTCTCCCCAGTCTCCCAGTTGGCAAACCGGAGATAGTACACGTTCTTATGGTGTCTGTCAGCTAAATGTTGCGCGCGTGTAAACAACCACTAAAATTTGGCGACCTATTTAAGTCTGTAGCAAGCGAGACTAGTAGGCAAACTTTGTATCGTGTAAACAGACCTTTTCTCAAAGCCGCACGCTTTGCCGGAGTATATACATGTATGATTCGGAAATAACCCCGCTGGCCGACGCGTGATCCAAGAGGCACATTTTTTCCCTGTTAAAGACGTCGACGTGCAACGTTGTTCAGTTTAATTTAACATTCTGAACATTTTAACAAGCTTTTTCCCCTATTATAAATATCGCACTTACACAAGTGAATTATTGGATCTTATTATATAAACTACAGTGTTTTATAGGGATTTCGGCCACCGAGACAAAAAGTATGTTAACACAAGTAATAATATCCGATAATC